>CAJNDV010001069.1:5251-16112 GCA_905221635.1 Symbiodinium sp. CCMP2456
ACGTACGTACGTACGTACGTACGCACGCACGCACGCACGCACGCACGCACGCACGTACGTACGTACGTACGTACGTACGTACGTACGTACGTACGTACGTACGTACGTACGTGTGTATGTCTGGAAACATATGTAAGTATGTACGTAAGTATGAAGCACGTGAGCATGTAAGTCTTGTCGTTTTGTGAGTAAATGAGTTTGCGTATTAAGTAATTAAATAAGGACAAACAAGTAAGTATGCCTGTGCATACGTACGCATGTATGTATGTATGTATGTATATGTATGTATGTATGTATGTATGTATGTATGTATGTATGTATGTATGGATGTGTATGTTTATATGCCTATGTATATGTACATGTGTGTGTGTATGTATGTATGTATGTATGTATGTATGAATGAATGAATGTCCGCATGCCGGTATGTCTGTAAGTCTTGTGTCTGTATGTCTGTATGTATGTATGTATGTAGGTAGGTATGTAGGCATATGTAGGTATGTATGCATGTATGCATGCATGCATGCATGCATGCATGCATGTATGTATGTATGTATGTATGCAACGTGTGCATGACACTGCTTGTGTGTATGCATGCATGTATGCAGGTATGCATGCGATAGGTGCATGTATGTATATGCACACGCACCGGCCCCCATCTCTCACTGCAGTGATCGTGCAAACAGATACAGTAAACGCCCCATTCCTGCAAGTAGCATTTAAACGCAAAAGGGCAACAGTTGCCAATGGTACGTACGACTCTACACGACTCTCGAAGCATATGAGCAGCATCTGTGCTCCAAACACATCACACGCCTGAAGACAAGCTCCATAGCTTACGTGCCTGGAGGAACTAAAACACGCGGAGGAATGAATAATAATAATAATAATACTACTACTACTACTACTAATAATAATAATGGATCCCAAGAGCTGGGAGGACCATGCCTACCCCGCACAGTGTCCCTGAAGATCGGGGTGCATTTGCCAACCAAGTTAAGGTTCTGGGTTTCCCTTCACGAAAGCCCGGTAAACTCCCGCAGCCCCTCGACAGTGGAAAACCCCGAAAATCCGCGAAATCCGCCCCTCCGCATTCGAGAGGGCACTCGACCATGCGGCATACGTGCGGATGATCCATCAGCTTCAGTGCCTGTCCCACCATATCAACTGACGCGTTGAAAACCGATAACCCTAAGCCTTTATCACCCCAAACCCCGTGAACCTGTCGAAATTGTCGCACGCAGACCAAAAATGTGACGATGACTTGATGAGGGGAGCTGCCAAAACGCAGGGGGAATTTTCAGACCCAAGGAGTAGTTGAGGGGCCTGCTTCTTCCGTATGCCGTGCCTTTGAAGGGCTTCTGCTGTCGGAACCTTTTTTACAAGGGTTACGTAGGATTTTTCTTGACTCTGACGACTTTTAGAGCTCCGCGCGCTAAAAGAACAGGAGGTCTACTGCGAGTCGTACTTGCTCCTGAGGGCTAGCTATCGATAACGCACAACGTGTCGCGTGAAACCTTGCAGACGTCTTTGAACCGATCATAGGACCCCAAAGGCTCCATGTACCCATATAGTAGATACTTAGGCCTTAAAGTGCCTATATAGGGACCCCTTTTAAGCCTAAGTATCTACTATATGGGTACATGGAGCCTTTGGGGACCTGCCTCTAAAGCGAAAGCTTCAACCATGAACACCGGAGCTTCCACCGGACCCTATGGGT
The DNA here is from genome assembly GCA_905221635.1 of Symbiodinium sp. CCMP2456. NCBI lineage: Eukaryota > Dinophyceae > Suessiales > Symbiodiniaceae > Symbiodinium > Symbiodinium sp. CCMP2456. The sequence continues at coordinate 6,969 of CAJNDV010001069.1, forward strand.
GAACCGAACTCCCGAAAAAAATGCCCTCTCTGGTTTAGGGTCCAGGGTTTAGGGTTTCTTCTTCCACGTTCGCTAGGCCAGTTGGTGCTAGTTAAATTCAACATGCGAAGAGGTCAGCATAATTAGGGTTTAAGGTTTAATTACTGGTTAGGGTTCATAGTTAGAGTTTAGGGTTTGTAATTAGGGTTTAGCATTTAGGGTTTTTGATTAGGGTTTAGGGCTTGTGATTAGGGTTTAGCATTTAGGGTTTTTGATTAGGGTTTAGGGCTTGTGATTAGGGTTTAGGGTTTATAATTAGGGTCTAGGATTTATAATTAGGGTTCAGGGTTTATAATTAGGGTTTAGGGTTTAGGGTGTCTCCCAGTAGTATAGGCCTCCACCTCACCAGGTAGGAACCGCTGCTTGTCTATGCGCTTGACCGCCCTCTCGATGCCAGTCCTGTCAGGTAATTCCTTAAGAACCCAAAACCTACTTTTTTGTAGGGTCCCTATAAATCCCAAATTAGGGTTTATAATAAGAACCTACAAAAAAGTGGGTTTTGGGTTCTTAAGGTTGACATTGGCCTTAGGGGAAGTCCATATAGTGGCCTTTAATGACAGTAAATGTATGGCTTTGGGATGTATCATGCTATAAGTATAGGTAACAAGGAGCTTCAGGAAATACGTTTATCAGTTATTCGGCTCTTATGTTGGGTCAGGTCTCCGGATTGCCGGCAGCTTCATGCTAGGTGCCGTTGAACAAAAGAGTTTAGGGTTTAGGGTTTCGGGTTTAGCTGTCGCTCATGGACCACGGTTTGGAAGACCAAATGCCGATCTCTGTTCCCAAGACGAAGAATACAGCTGCAGTCTGCCGGAGTTCGTGCTACACTACCGTATTTCACGGATGGTTCAAGATTTGGGTAGGGCGTATCATCCGCCTCCTGTGCGTGGCCAGCATAACGGTGCCGTAGGAGCCAACGCCCAGAGGGCTCGCACTTGGAAAATGGTAGGCCTCGCGCATACGAGTGAACAGGTGTTGGTGTCTGCGGCTGTTGAGGCTCTACATTCCGGATTCAGTGTGGGGAAATGATCGCACATACGATTTTCCTGAAGGCTTTCCAGTCATCTGTCAAGTTTACACCATCACGACACGCGAAGGCAAAATACATATTGGCAAAGTAGAAGTTTCAGTGCAGAATCTCGAGGAAGGACTCGCCCTGGACAGTCTGATCGCTGTGGTAAGGAGATGCCTGGTAAAACGGCTACTGCCAGCATTTATCGGTCTCATTTTTCACCATTTTGCAGCGTTGGCACTTGATTTACTGCCATTTTGGCGACTACCTGCCAAGACGAGTCGACTACGACTAAAAACAGCTACTACTGCTACTGCTACCTAGCAGCTGCATGCGGCTGCTGCTGCTGCTGCAGCAGCTTCGGCGCGGCTTGCTACTAGTGTGTGCAACACCGATTCGATCCATGCATTCGCACCAGTACCTTCCGACCCGGTCTAAGTACACCCTGTTGCTAGGTAACGGTGACGATGGTGATGAGGATGGTGATACTGATGGACAGTATTTATTACTATCAGTTACTATCACTTCATGTTAACAGTTATACTTGATATTGTATTGCTGTGAAATTAATCTGCATCCCCCTCCGTCCACTTCTGTTGGTTTAAGGACCCTGCCGTTCATTGAAGGGCCATCAATTCTGTACAAACTTAAGAATTCTGCTTCCAGCCAGAGACTCTATGGTCAGTTTCTGTCGTCAAGTGACTTACCGTCCGTGGCACCATGAACTTCCTGCTGCTTATTACTGTGGTTGCTCCGAGCAATACTCCGCTTCAAGGCCGTGACCATAGCCCCAAACCCTAAATTCGAGGCAAACCGTAGGTGGCTCAGGAGTCTTAATGATTCGAATACGGTCTTGGGGCCTATTGTACTTGACAGGGATCAGAAGGGAATCTTATCATATGCTAGCTAGTCAGACCCCCATTACAGGTCCCTCAGTCAAGAAGACCTACAGAACTCGCCGCGCCCCTTCCACTCCCCAGCCGCCCATCTGCTGTTAGGGCTTGGGGTGTCGGCAAGGCCTGTAGAGGTTCTACGACTTAGGCGAGAAAGCCGCCACATCGGGTACTCCAATTTCTCCTCTTCCTGGTTCCGTTTCCTCGATGTCGATCCACTTATAGCTCCTGCCACCCCAAGCCCAAACCAAAAAAAAACGAACTTCACGCCCGAAAACCTACAAACCCAAGCATTCTCCCCTAACGGTCTATTATCCTACAACCATAACAAGGAACCTCCCAAAACAGTATAGGTACCTACTGAGGCCCCTCTATTTTTCGGATGCCCAGTGCCCTAGGATGAAAAAGGGGGCTCCCTTTCTGGTATTGGCTATCTGGGTTTAGGGTTTAGGGTCTAGGGTTATAAGGAACCCTAAGACTTCAAAAAGGGAATAAGGGCCCATTGGGAGACATAGATTTAACCCGTCAAACTTTAAAGGAGGCCCCGAGCCTCCGCTATGCCGCTCTGATCTCGCCATAGCAGCCTGGGAGCTTTCGGTGCTCTAGGGCTCGAATACAGGTGCCTTAATCATTAAAACAGGCTTCCTTCAACGAGTTACCATAAATCAGGGACATTATAAGGGCTGTACAATGTAGGGGCCTTAGTCATCAGAATAGGGTTTTGGGATCCATTATATTATAACCATAATAAGACTCCCCCCAAGATAGACCCCCCAAAATAATGTTGGTAATTACATAGGCCCCGATATTAGTGCTTTAGGGCTCCCAAGGCATTTGGCGCTGTTTCGCGGCTTTTAGCGTTGTTAGGGGGGCTTTGGGTTTAGAGCTTCAGTAAGGTGTCTTTAAGAGTTAAGGTCTGAGCTTTAAGTATGGAGGTCTGAGGTTCGGGAGATTCAAGCTACCGGGGTCTTGATGACTTAACATAGGGGCTTTGTCGGAGAACGATTTACGGTCTCTTCGGGTCAGGACCCCCGTTGTTTCTTCGTTTGGGGCTTAGGGATATTCTTGGGGTTTGGGGGTGTGGGCTTCGGATCTAGGGTTTAAGGGGGGGTGTGGGTTTAGGGTTTAGGGTGATTCTCGGAGTTTGGGGGTGTAGGGTTTAGCGGAATTTCTGCGGGGCTGTTCTGCATCAGCCTATTCGACTCTGTTGGTTTCTGGGCTTGTCTCATATTAGCTTAAGATGTAGGATTAAGAAGGACGCTTGGGGATATAGACCCTCTTAATAAAGTCCCTTTTAACGAGCCAGAAGTAGGGTTAAGAAGGGTCTACTTTCAGGAGTCTCCCTACTACTACAAAAGAACAGCTGCTAGCCTCGGGCCGACAGCACAACCCTGAACCCGAAACCCGCTGGACCGTTAAGACTGCAAGTCCCAAGAAGCTTGAAACCTGAGTTTCAGAGGCGTACTTCATCCGAAAGGCCATGTCTAAACCACCAAGAAGAATCCGAGGATGGCTTAGACACGAGCCTGCGCGCTGAGACATCGAAAGTGTCTAAGGATGTCGTGAGGCTGCACGACCTGTCTGCCGGGCATCTGAAGGTAGGGCTGGGGAACGCTGCAGTGCAGTGTCGGGGCCGCCGTAATCAGAAAGACTTCGACTTTGACAATACCTATGTTCCATGGCCCCCCTGCACCGGCATGCTTAGCTAGCTTCTTGTGCTTTTGCTTGAGATTTCTCTCGGCTGCAGACTTCCGGGTCCATTATTTGGGCTTCTTGCAGTGCAGCTTCGGGTGCTCCTGGTTTCGATTCTTGAAGGCTTCGATGCTTCAACGCTCGGGGTTTAGGGTTCTGTGAGGTCGTAGAGCGCAGGATGTAGGGCCTGGAGTTGTGCTTGGTTTTCTGGGCTTCGACTTGGAGGATTTCCTGCCAGCCTCGGCTGCGAGCCACGCCAAATGCTAAGGGCTTGGATGGCTCAAGCTGTCTGCTCCAAACGAAACGGCCCTAAACCCTAAACCCTAAGCCCTAAACCTTAGACTCAAAATATAGTTGAAGACACATGCTGGTTTCAGTTTTAAGGTTTGGGATCTGACACACGAGGAGCGCAGAAATACAAGAATAACTCGATATCCACAAATGGCTCCAAGAACTCGCAGCCCGAACCAAGACCGCTAACTGGCAAAAGAAGTGCTTGAACATCTACGACAGGGTTTGGGGATACCTTGTTATGAAATTGTAGAGGGAACCTGCAAAATTAGTAACACTTATGGTTGAAGCTCCTGTGCTTCATGAAGGAGATTCTTGTCATTGCTCCTGGTGCATCATACCAAGACAGGCGGTCGGCAGCTAAAGGGCTCGTCTCAGATCTATTGCCGACTGGACGATACCTGCTTTATCCTGCTTACTGCCGCCGGCCACCTTCACCACCGCAGACTGCGCACCTAAGCTCCTGAGAACTCACGTCCGAACACGATGGCCCAAAGTAAACGAAAACTTCAAGGCCGGCTGCAACTTCGAATCTCTGCATCACTGGCCTTCAATCCTAAACCCAGAACCCCTAAACTTTACCCTAAACCATCCGAAACCTTGGAACCTGGCCGCAACTGCTTCAACTGCCGATCGTACCGGCGCTTCTCCACATCCTTAGCGTTTACGGTTCAGGATTATGTTTTGGGGTTTGGGGTGCGGGATGCTGTTTTGGGTTTGGGACGGTTTAGGGCCTTGTGTATATCGGAAGAAGAAGAAGAAGCATGATCCGGGTCGGGTCGAAGATGCTAGACGAAAACACGGGACATCTGAAGGGAAGCCATGCCCGAAACTGGACCTCGTCTAAACGTGTCTTGCACCATAATGTGGCATACAAGCGATGCTTGAGTGATGTGCCTACGCACATCAACACTTATGAACTTATGAATGGTGCATGACCACAAATGCCCCAAAGCCCTGTAGGGGCTACGTCAGCCGGATAGCACCCAAAAGCCGAAAACTTAAAATGCCTTCTAGCCAAGAAATTAAGGGTACCCAAAGTATCCCAAAGTTTTGGGATCATCTCTTATTTCGGAGTTTTCCAGGTCCTAACCCTAGGGCATGGGGCAGAGGCCAAAACAAGAAATGTAGGGGGCTACGTTTTTTATTTCGGGGTTTTCCAGGTCCTAACCCTAGGGCATGGGGCAGAGGCCAAAATAAGAAATGTAGGGCGCTAAGTTTCTTATGTCGGGGGTTTTCCAGGTCCTAACTCTAGGGCATGGGGCAGAGGCCAAAATGGGGGGGGGGGGGGGGGGGCTTTCGCTTTCGACCACCTTCTTCTGAACAGCTTCCTGAGCTGGAGAAATCACAATCCTCAGCTTCTTCAGCTGGTGACCTCACGCCCGGAGCTTCCTCAGCTGGACACCCCACATCCACCGCCTCCTCAGCTGGAGACCTCACAGTGAAAACCTTCGAGCAGAAACGACACGGCGCCTGTAGCACTTGAGCACCAGCAGGACCACTTTGAAGCGTGAGCGAGCGACCGCCGAGGCGTAACCTAGCTCCACAACTGTGGAATGTCAGCTGCCGTGCCATGAAGGGCGTGGCTCACTACAGAGCCGGGTCCAAAGGCAGCTGCCTCTAGACACTAAAGATTAAAGTGTACTATAACACTGTCTTGGCGGTGTCTGTATGGCCTAATGGCTATAACCCTAAACCCTAAACCCCAAACCTATAAGGCCTTTGGCTCAGTGCATGGACCTCCAGGGGCTCGAGCCCCGGCTAAGAAGTGGTTAAGAAATGAAGGGTACCCAACGATTCGGTGAGAAATGCGGAAATCTGAAAGTGAAAGGAAGCTATGAAGGGTGCCCAACAGTGGAAGCTGGCATTTCTTATCCAGCAGATTCACTGTTATACACCTTTTCAGTCAGGAAGACGGAAGACTCTAGGAAGTGCTGGCGAGCACGTCGTTCTGCCTTACCGCTCATGGTCGAGCCTACAGAGGTGCGGAGATTCATCAGGGACAACCTGTTGCGATGCGCTACAGCCAACCCTAAACCCTAAACCCTAAACCCTAAACCCTAAAACCCAAACCCAGATCCATGCAAACATTCCTTACAACGCCATGTCAACGCCGTGCGAAGCCGGTGGAAGACTCTAAGAATGCAGATCCGTCAAGATGCCATGCGATGCCTACACCAGCAAGACCCTCGGGGGCATGGGATTAGGGTTTATGGAGTCTAGAGTGTAAGGGTTTGTTCCGGCTGTACAGAGTAACCTGAAGTCTCACTACAGACAAGGAATATTTAGCATCGCTTGGGCTTCACCCCTACTTGTACGTAAATTCGAGAGCCTGAGTTTTCGACCGGCTAAGATACTAAACTAGAGTCGTAACCTAAAACTCAACCGTGAGTCGTAAGAGCCTCTGGAATCAGCACCCGGAAGCCCTAAACCCTACAGGGTTTAGAGTCTAGACTTGATGGGAACTGCAAGAAGCTTTCGTGCCTTAGCCACAAACATGGTTTTCGCTTGCGCCAGACCTTTGAATCCTGAATATCCGCACCTGAAGCAGAGGCCGCGGCCGTCCTACCCAAGACCCCAACGTCAAGAGCCTGTTGGAAGATTATGCCGAGTCGCGTAGAGTTTCTCGAGTCTCCTTAACCTGGTGGAATACAGGGGCCCTACTAGTTAGCAAAGGGTTGCGGGTTTATTATAGCCTGGCCATATTCAGGAACCCTCAAGAATACTGCTGGTAATTGTTCCGACCGCCGTTATGGGGGCCTTACTAATTCAACTAGGGTTCCTGTAAAAAGGTTCTATAAGGGGTACTATAGAAGGGGCTAGTGGTTAGAATGCGGTTTGGGGGGAATCTTCTGACAAAGTTCTGACAAGGAGCTCCAGGGATTCGTGTTACAAGCGGTTCCACGGTTTAGGGTTTAGGGTTTAGGGTTTAGGGTTTAGGGTTTTCCTGTTCGTTTGGCGCAATAAGCCCTGAGGGTTTCATCCTTCAGGTATGGGGCCTTGAGGAACCCAAAACCCTGAACCCCTAAACCCTGAAACCCCTAAACACCTAAACGCTAAACCCTTAAACCCTAAACCTTAAACCCCTTAACCTTAAACCCCTAAAAACCTTAAACCCTAAACCAGGTTCGAGGGTGCTGGGTTGAGAGCGCCTGGGGATTCGGGGCTCAGGTCTTAGACATGCTTCAGGGACTGGGGTCTTTTAGCGTAAGCTTGGGGTTTCAGGGTTTAGGGTTCGGGGTTTAGGGGTTTAGGGGTGTATGGGGCTTAGGATTTAGGGTTTCGGGATTTGTTAGGGTTTAGGGTTTCGGCATTTCTGTTTCAAGGTGGGGTTCAGGGGCTATAGTAGGCATCGTTGGCGGCATGGAAGGGAATACTTCCAGGTATATTTGGCTTCTAATGCACTGGAGGTTAAACCGGACTCGTAGCAATGCCGAGACTTAATTATGAGCGCATTTCTGGTGCTTATGGCGGTGCAGTGTGATCCTTTCAATCCCTCGCCGGTTTTAGCCAGTGAGCATTCCAAAACACATGCAATTGCCCAGAAAGTAGACGAAGGTACCATGCTGCCATGCGAGTTTGCGACGCACCCCAGTAGTTTATGAGGCTTTCAAAGAGGCATGTAGCAGTTCAAGACAGATCGATCAACAAAATGGGGCCTCGCATGCATGCCCATGTGCTATGGCGGTTGGAGGTCAACTTGAGAAAAGTGCAACCTGTGCATGCAGTGATGTTTTGGACAGCTGTGTGCAATGCTTCTGGAAGGCTGGCAGCTGCCCCCCCCGCCAAAATTAAAGCCCGTACATTGCCCCAACCTGCGAAATTGTTCAAGACTCTAAACCCTAAAATGTCCCACATGAGAAGGCCGCTCGGCTTGTCCAAAAGAAGTCACGCCGATTTCTTTAGCAGTATCGCAAATCCACCCACTGCTGGCAAGCGCAACGTGAAGAACTGGGGCATGCTACACAAAACATGGCAAACCCTGATACGTAAATTTAGGGTTTAGGGCTTAGGGCTTAGGGGTTATATCCGAAAATACAGAGAGCAACCTCCCAGCACACCTCCTACACCCTGACCCGACATTGAAATCATGCAAAGCCCAAAACGCAACTCTCTGCATTCGGGCCTTCGGTTTGCGGTAGGAATCAAGGGTTGGTGTTCGGTGCATGGTTCCTGGGATTCGGGACTGGCCATAGGTTACGGCTACAGACCGATTTAGAGCTTAGGGTCCAGGGTCCAAACTCGTACAATCTGATGGTGCCTCTCGACAGCGAAGTTGGACAAAGACGCCAGGCCAACGCCAACCGCTAGTCCCGCAAGAGAGCACCTCATCGAAGCAACATGTTTCGGATTCCAAGGTATTTGGAACAGAAAGTTCCACTACAAACGAAACTCGACTCCCTCATCTATATGATATATTGTAAAGCTTTGAACCTTAGAGGGTGGACTTGACAGTTTGGGGTTGGAGGTAGCGCGTCGCAGGAGGTTTGCGCCATTGATTTGCCCCTCCCCGAGGCCTTTTCGAGCCTGAGCCCTGCACTTTAGGGTTTATTTAGTGTTTAGGGTTTGGGGTTTCGGGTTTAGAGTTTAGGGTTTGTGTAGGGGACTGAGGCCCTGAACATGGGGAAGTTTAGTGGTCAAGGGTTTAGCGCACCCTGAGGCCCAAACACCTTGAACTCGAAGTACGACGGTATAATGCCCAGATCGCAAGAGTGTGATTCCCTGAGCCGTGATCTACGTAGCTCGATATGCCGGTATGGAACTTGGTATTTGCAGGGTGTCATGTATATACATCTAAATAAATAAATAAATATATACACACACACACACATGCTAGACAAACAGAAACACACACATATATCATATAGTTATAAGTTATAAGTATAGTTGGCTACAGACTATAGACGAAGATCTATGGATATAGATATACTGACACAGATATAAACACAAATACAGATACAGCTATACACCTGGAATGCACCTACAGTCACATACATGAAGAATCATGAAACTATACGCGTACATAAGGATGCACCACAGTCACCACCGCCGCCACCACCGCTGCCATCGCCACCACCAACATCACCAAACCACAGCACTCTTGTTCCTGCTCCTGCTGCTGCTGCTCCTCCTACTCCTTCTACTGCGACTGCGACTCCCACTCTGACTCCGAATACCACCACCACAACAACACCACCATGACGACGACGACGACGA
>CAJNDV010001069.1:20771-33233 GCA_905221635.1 Symbiodinium sp. CCMP2456
GAGAGGGTGAGAGGGAGAGAGAGAGAGCGAGAGAGAGCAGGTTGCTGTGAGGCCTGGGTTTTTGCAGACCCATCTTTTGTGTCATATTTACATTCTCACAACCTCAAACACTTCGCAGGTACACGCAGCATTACACCACAAAGTCCCGTTCACCTCTATTCCTGAGTAATGTATCAGCGTCACAGTACATATCTATATATATATATATGTATATATACATAATCGTTTAATTTTTCTATATGGCTTATACATACTACGATATAACTTTCAAACATTTTACATACTGTGTAATAAAAAGAAGTTCGACCTAGACTCCACATGCCTCCAATTAATCCCAAAACAAGCGCGTAAGACTGGGTCAACCGAGACGCACGTACACAACGGGGACTATCCCGGCGTTGATAATCGCGGTGGTCAACACGAGGCGTTGCCCATCGACTGCAAATCCTAAGTAAGATCGAGCCTACGGATATTGGTCGACCCAGTGGTCAGGTCAGAGGATCGAAGCGCATCAGGGTTAAGGCTAAGGGTTCCGCAACACAAGTCACCGCTACCAAAATGGACAAATGCTCATTGCTGATGCTGCCGTCTAGCAGCTGAACGTCGAAACTCCCGGTGGGTTTGTGATGTTTGCGGTCGGTACTAGGGACCAACTCGTCCCTTGCCACTGGTAGGTTTCAAAGCCACCCAAGGTGGCGGTAGCTGATCGAAACACCATCAGATCCCACCCAGCTTTAAGCAATCATCATTGGTACCCGCGAACTGGCATTCTATGCCTGCAGGGAAGTCCTGGACATTCACCAAAGTCCATGTCGTGCCTGTGTAAACAAAGCTGTAGACTGGCAAGTTCGAGAGGTCAATTACACTGTAGGCAATCGCAATGTTCTCCGCACTCAGGTCAGCCACTACCCAAATTACGTCTGTACTGTTCCATGATGCCAGGGCAGTCAGGTTGGCGTTCAACTTCCACTCCCCGTCTTCCTTGCTATAGTATTTGGGGGTTCAGGGTTTCGGTGTTTTTAGGGCTTGGGGGATTAGGGGCTTAGGGGGTTTCATTTAACTCACCCTCTTCCTTGGCATAGATGAGGGCCAAGGCTGGAACCACGCCAGGTCCTGAAGGGAGTTGGCTCCAGGACATCAGGGGGCGAAGTTGCCTTTTGACGAAACACAAACTGCTCTGTTATTCAGAACAATTGTTTCTTGATTAGGGTAGTTCTCTAAATTAGGGTCCCTTTTGGGGTACCCTAAATAATCGGTGCCGTTTTATAATAAGGACCCAAAAAGGGATCATAATTTTGACAACCACCCATTAAGAAAGAAGGTCCTGAAGCTGAACGGAATTGGCTCCAGGACATCAGGGCGAAGTTGCCCTCCAGCGCCGCACTGGTCCAGTCGTTTGAGTCCGCAGGAATTGGTGGTGGCTGTGGCTCGACGAAGAACTGCTCCTAGGTGTCGGTTTCGACAACCCCCTCATAATCATCTAATCTCCGGAACTGAGCAATTGTCCCAAATGTACTATTGTTCTGTATTAACCAACAAAGGAAATTGACATTATGCCGAACAGTTCCATACTGTTCTGTATGCAACATAAAGCAAATTGAAAGTCTCTCAACCATATTTACTTTTATTCTTCTATACTAAGCAATATAAGAAACAAAACCCTAAACCCTAAACCCTAAACCCTGAAACTCCCAAATTGGTAACTAAGGCACTGTCCATTGAGAAGACGAGATGCACGTAGGGTCGGGCGCGGCCTTTGGTGCGAGCTGGAGGATGCAGGAAGACTCCTGTGCGGCGATCAAACCCTAAAAAGGGTTTAGGGGCTTTAGGATTTTGGGGTTTAGGGTTTTAGGGTTTCGGGCTTTAGGGTTTTTGGGGTTTAGGGCTTTGGGCTTTAGGGTGGTTAGATTCTGTTGACAAATCGAAGAGCCTCACTTTAAACTTGCACTCCCAGGGTGCAGGCCAGCCTGGTCCAAGTTGAAGTTCTGGCAAGAGGCCATCCAACACAACAACGGCGACATACGCAACATGGCGGGCGGCCCACCGCAGTTCGGATAAGGTGAGCTGGATGCGAGCCTAAAGATCTCAAAAGAGAACTAAGTAACTAAGCTCTCCAATACTCGGGAAAGCAAAACAACGCACAACTGGAAAGAACAGGAACCAAGACTGCAAGTAACTCCAACAACAGCATGGCAAGTTCTTGTACAACTTGTGTGTGTGTGTGTGTGTGTATGTGTTTGTTTGTTTGTGTGTGTGTGTGTGTCTGTATATGCTGTGTGTTCATTCATAGGTGCGCACGCCGGAGTGGTGGCGGTGAGAGTTGGGGGGCGAATAAGAGAGAGAGAGAGAGAGAGAGAGAGAGAGAGAGAAAGAGAGAGAGAGAGATGGATACACGTGGATAGTTCAACCGGATAGATGCGCAAAGACAGCTGGCATGCTTGGATGCCTGTGGCTATGCAAGAAAGAATATGGTAAGTAGCTGCGTAGCTCTTCGGTACCGCGAGCAGGTCCGCAAACACTGAAAGGGATGGACATGACTGGCGATAACACTAATTTCTAACGGTATACAAGTTCTTTTATATCTATCATACTTTAAAATAGTAACAGTTATATATCGTAATGACGGTCGTAGTGGTAGTCTGGTCATCACCATCGTAGTATTACTAATACTATTGATCCTCCATAGTTCGCTTGCACACTCGCACTCCAGGCCTGCCGCAATGCCGCCATAGCTCCGCCTTCCCAGACCCGAACAAACCTGGAACGGGCTTCCGAGCTTGGGGCTTTGAAGGGCATCTATAACGGTTTAGGGTTTAGGGTTTTTTTTTTGACCTACGATAGACGGACTTTTACGACCGCACTCGCCACCTGGGTTTAGGGTTTAGGTATAAGGGCTTCCAAAAGGGTGTTTACGGTTCTAAGGGGTTTTACAGGTCTGTTTCAACGAAAGCATGAGGTAGAATCATACAGGCAGCCGCCATGCCGCCCCCTCGTTACTGATAGTGCTGATGGTCAAGCTCTCATACAGAACCATGATGAACTACCAAAACACTATCACCCTCACGAACAAATCGATTGAATACGGAAAGCTGGGGAAACGGATGCGGCCTGTTGTCAAAGAGTCACGCATTATTCCAAACAGGGGAAGCATCATGCAGAGTTCCAAGAAGTCCCTGCAAAATAGTTCTGCATGTAATACAAGTGCCTTCATAATTAGACTAGGTTTCTGAGATGCTTTATAGTACAATGCAGGGGCCTTGATATTTAGAAGACGGTTGTTGGGGTATTGTATGGGTGTACATATATATATATATACATATATATGTACACACACAATAAATATAAACAACGAACCCCCTAAGGAATCATATTGGTAATTAATTAGGCCGGATATTTGGTCAGCAACAGAAGTACATAATGCTTACCTCAGCCTATATAGGAGTTGCAGTAAATCATGACCCTGAATAACGGGATCCTAGTTACACGGATGCCCAAATGAGTCTTCACTCTAAGACATTACCAAGTAAATTAAATTCACAGCGCATAAAGCCGATTGTGGGATTTATCAGAAAACTGGACGTGACCGCGCTTTAACTCTCTGAGGTTGGTCAACTGAACATCTACATCCTTGGCATGCCAGTTCAACCGAATTACGGGTAAGATATAGTATGCTTGGAGGATCATGGGACTTAGTAAGTAAGGTTACCAGGTTAAAAGTCCCCTAATTGGGGCTATAAGTATAGTTACCTTAGTTATAACCTCAGGGCGGCGCGTGGCTGTGATTCCTGCTCCTTGAGGCACGTCCGAAGAGCCTCATCCTTACGTCTCTGAGCCGACTGCAGCTGCGAGTGTCAGCCGAAACCTAAACTATTATCTTTTGAGGCGCAGACCCTTAAAACAAACTTGATTCCAGACGGGTTCTGGCAGGCCCTCATAATACTAGTACTAGTAACTGCACTAGAACTTCATGAGCCTGGCAGGTGCGAGGGAAATCACACAGGCTTGCCAAGCGAAGCCTGTCAGGAGATGCTTCGCAAAGCTTCGCAACAAAGACTTGCATCCGACAGGGCACAAGAGGAGTTTTGTGGGCCTTTAGGGTTTAGGGTTTAGGGTTCAGGGTTTAGGGTTTAGGGTTTAGGGTTTAACTGTACCTAACCTTGCGGAGTTAAAGGTTTCAGAGTTCTGCGTGATGGATTGTGACATACTTCTCTCAGACATTCCTGAACCCCCCTAGGCCCGGTAAAACCCACCTAAACCCTGTAAACGATCAACCTCCGGTGCCGGGGCCCGGAGCTCAAAAGCCCTCCCCGAAATCCACGCACCTCGAAAGAACCGGAGCTCCTTTTCTCTGGTCGAGAATACTGTAGAATACCTCCAGCATTCCGGGGACCACACAGCTACACAAAGAAACTGGCTTTGCATGGAAGCCATGCGAATTCGAGCAAGCTTGCAAGCGGGCACCCTCGGCGCGAGGAGCCTTTCTGGTGGGGCACGTCCAACGAGACGGCTCTGGACTTTCGGGGATGGCCGAGGGCAGTCCTGAGACAGTCATTGAGTCATGGCGTCACTGCCACCATGGACGAAAGAAGCGTGCACGCTCTACGAGACTCTACGGTGCTATCACCGGTTGTCCGGAAGCACTCAGCCAGCTTTCCGTTCCCCGCTGCATCCTCTCAAGCCTGAGAGTTGAAGTTGCAGGGATTGGCTTCAATGGCTGAGATCACACAAGAGTGCAAGAGCTTCGTCTCAAAACTCCACTCATGTATCTATGTGGGATTGCGAGAAACATGGCGAGACAGACAGCAATCGAGAATCAATGAGCATCCGAGATACAGGTGCAGGCCGTGGATGTAGGGAGCCTCCGACAAAAGCAGTGCCACTCAAAGGGTAAACCCTAAACCCTTAACCCTACACCCCTCCTTTGGGACATGTTCACTTCGGGCTAGGTTGACTGATATCATTGCATGCGCGTTAGGCGGCAAGTATGTGTTCCCAAAGGTCATGACGACGCGACAAGCCACCTGTTTCCTGGACGGAATACGCTGTCGCCAGGATTTCTGATGCCACTGGTGTTGCTGTTGTGATTGCAGCGTTGGCGATTCTAGTGCTGCATCCCCTAGCCGGAATCACAACCCTAGATTCGAGCGGATGCCACAACTCTTTGCTTTCATCCCCTTCCACCAAGCACAACCGTACTTTCAATTCCTGCCACTGTTATAAAGAACCATCCCATCCTACACAGAACCTTGCCCCTAGGCCCCANNCCCCCCCCCCCCCCCCGCCCCCCGATGACGAAAGAAGCCGGCCAAGAAGCCGTCTGCATTGCATGCCGCCCTGCTCCCACGAAGAGCTCGCAAACTGTACCTGGGATTTTTGGATTATTTCCCAAAGGGTCTGAGTACTTATATGGTAGGTACTTTGGAGCCCATAATATCTACTATCTGGGTACTTAGACCCTTTGGGTTTGTTGCGGCCGAGGCCGGGGCTTTTGAGGCTTAGGGTTGATTCTCAGGTCTCAACTGATGTAGGGGCCTGGGTAGTTAGAACAGGGTTTTGCGGTATACTCTACTCTAAGAGAATAAGGACCCCCTCTTCAAAAACATAGTATAGGTAGTACTTAAGGTTCCTAGACTATGTCAACGTTCATCATAACAACGCCCTGCCTGCTGCTCTTAGCCTTGAGCGACAATTCCTATTTTGTCGCTCCCATCACATTCTTAACGCCCCTCCACATGTGGTTGAGCCTGAGCATACCAGGCCAGCAACCGTCATAGTTGTAACACAACTTGCCAGCACAACCGTAGACCTCAAGAAGCCCCCCAAAATCCCCAACAGGACATCAAGGTGCCGAGAACCGATGCATCCGCCTCCACTTCGGTGTCTTTCAGATCCTGCAGAAGCTGAAGCACCTTTCAGGTTAGTGGCTTAAACGGTTTAATGTTTAGGGGTTGGGCTCGAGGGATGTGTGCTGAAGAGTGATGTAGATTGCACACGGAAACTTGGGCAAGGACAGTACATAGCCCAATGAACAGAAATTCGGCCGAAGCCCCCGAACCGTCTAGGACGCCTTGCTGTGCCCCTTTTTTGCCGAATGCACCTTGGGCCATAGCTCCATCTGCCCCGCCGAGGAAAGTGCAGAGAAGACGATGCCCATGATTGCGGCGCCGGGCGGTTGCGCACTGCGGGCACCCCCTAAACCGTACCTGGACCCTGAAAGTATGTAGAATCATGGCCCTCTATATATATATATATATGTTACCTACTTTTGAGGGTTCAGGTAAGCCCTAAACCCCAGCCTTTTGCTAGCATCGGGTTCTACTGTTTCATGTTGCCAAAGTACACCCCAATGCCAAAGTCCTCCCCTGACTCCAGACCCACAAGCCCGATAACCTAATGTAGGGGCCTTTATAAGAAGGAACCCCCAACATAGTATAGTTAATACTTAACGCCCCGTATATTAACTCCGAAATCCTTGAATCCCAAACCCCTAAGCCGAAAGCCTTCCCCGAGCTTAAAAGTTCTTGAAGAAATCACGCTATAAGAAGGCTATAATTCTACACTCATACGACAATAACTATGCTATAGTAAAATGTACTATAGCACTCTTATTGTGATTCTGCTCACTATTATTCTTATTACTCTTCTTGTCGTATTAGTGTAATGAATGTAGATTTTAGTACCCCCTAAACACTAAACCCGAAATCCTAAACCCTAAACCCCAAACCCTAAACCCGAAACCCTAAACCCTATACTAAACCCCAAACCCTGAACCCTAAACCCGAAACCCTAGAGCCTAAACCCGAAACCCGAAACCCTAAACCCTTACCAGAAAAGGCCCTCGCCTGCCAGTGTGCAGAGTCGCCAGCACCTGCCGCCAAGCTCCGGCTCGCTGAGCCGCAGAGACGACGGCCTCCTCCGGGTTCGGTTTAGGATTTAGGGTTTAGGGTTTAGGGTTTAGGGCTTAGGGTTTAGGGTTTAGGGTCAGGGTTTTATAGGGTTTAGGGCTTAGGGGGTTTGGAGCTTAGGGTTTAGGCTTTAGGGCTGGTAGGGTCTAGGGCGTATGAGGTTCAGGATTTACGGGTATCAGGGTTTAGGGTCTGGCGTTCAGGGCCTTTAGGACTTTTGAGTTCGTGCTTCGAACATCTTAGGACAATAGCCAATATCTTCGGCAGACTTGTAGAAGCACTCTAAACTCTAAACCCTAAACCCCCAAAACCTAAACCCGAAACCCTAAACCCTTAAACCCTTAACCCTAAAACACTAAAGCCATAAACAAAACAAAGTGGCCTCAAGTCAGAGGAGCTCTGTCCGCAGTCCCAAGGCCAATGCCCCAAATGACGGGCCTTAATAGCTAGAATAGGCATTTTGGGGTATGTTATAGTACCACTCGCTCTATCTATCTATGTATCTATCTACCTATCTATCTATCTGACTGTCTATCCATCTATCTCTATGTATGTGTATGTACATATATATATATATAAGGAACCCGAAGGAGTAGCAATGATGGTTATTGAGGCCTCTCTATAAAACTCCTCACATTCAGATCTCCGTCCTCGGTGAAGGGATCAGGCTCCAAAAGCCGTGCACGCAGTTGAGGTAGGAGCCCCATAGTCAGACGCCACAAGCGGCTTCTCTCCAGCACAGAGGCGAGGGAATTGAAGGAGACTCGATCCTAATATAGGGGCCTGAAAAATTAGAATGGGGTTTTGGGGCCCATTAAACTATAGCTATAATAAAGACCCCGCATAATGATATTGGAACATATTTCGGTCCCTATATTAGGTAGGCTTTTAGGGTTTAGGGATGGCCCTTCAAAGCTCCAAAGAGTTCTGGCAAGCATTCTTAAATCAAGTTTGGATTCTCGGTTAAGGGTGTAGGGTTTATGGCTTAGGGTTTAGGGTTTTTTACACACAGGAAACAAAAACACATATCCCAGTGGCCTGCCTAGGATCAGGACCCATGATCTCGAAGAGGCAGATAGCCTGTCTCCATCGCAATGGTTCTGCACAAGCAGAGATGAGAGCATTGCATGCTGCTCGGCCAGAGATTATGGCAGTAGATGCAGCCATAGTTACGACTGATGGCATGAGAGCTGAATGCTCCAAGGTCAACCAAGCTGACATAGCTTTCGACCACTCCTGCGCAGTGCGCAGGGCTCCGACGCAAGCGTTCAGAGACTCGAGACTGGGACGAAGAGTAGACATCGGAAGCCAGCGAACTATGCTCACCGCCAGTTCCCAGCGAACACCCCGGCCCAAGGAGCACAATGCTGCATTGTATGGAAGAGTCTTGGATGCCTTCTGGGAGTCGAGAAAAGGCCGCAAATCAGAGGCCGTTTGCAGAGATCTTTGCCATTGGAGGCCCTTCTCACATGCACTGATGCACGCTGCGAGGGCTATGGCACGACATTGGAGCTCACCACGAGTGGGTTTCCGCACAGTGAGCATTTGAGGCAAAAACCGAGCGAGGTCGACTGCTCTGATCCACCTTTGCCCCTTCTCGCAGGCGGAAATGCATGCGCTGACGGTCACACCATCGCCGCGATCCATGGACTCGCAGATGCCCAGTGCTGCGTCCCACTGCGACGCGGCTTCGCAGGCACTGATCGCCGAGTTGAAGGAGATCCGGCTCACGGAGCCATGCTCTACCTGGACCCGAAAGAACCTCCCGTTTTAGGATTCCTTACTATGAATTCTTTATGTAAGTCCTTAAAACGGTAGGATATTTGGGGTTAAGGTACTTTGCAGAGCCGTTTCTCGAGTGTCATGAATTGAAAAGCCATCTGCCATCGTCTCAAGAATCGAGCAAGGTGGATCACAGAGCCAGTGGTCGCTGCACTGGTTTCGATGCTCAGTTGGTGCATCTGGCTGTACGCGTCCATTGCAGCGCTCCAGCCATCCGCCGCCTTTCCTGCATTGCCTGTGTTGGGAGCACTTGCAGCTGAAACGCACGATAGAGCGGCATTGGCCGTCACCGTGTTTGGTTGCAACGATCGCTTTGGAAGCTGCTGCAGTAGGAGGAAGCCCTGACGCCACTTGAAGCCCCTGCTCAAAGTGATCCCCGTTCCGAACGAGACGACGCTGGGTACCACGCCAGCCGATCTCATGTCTTGCAAAAGCCGAAAGCCGAATACCCATTGTGCAGATCTCGTGGCCGCCGCAAGGACGGAATTCAGAGTGACGCAATTGCCAGGGCACTGATTCCCGTGCATATGCGAGAGGATTCGCCTTACTTGCCGGCTTGTATGATATAAGAACCCGGAGTAACTAGAATCGGGCTCTGGGGCCTTTGGCACAACATTTCAACGACTAGCCACTGTACAACTGAAAGAAACCCCAAGGCCTATGGGGCAAAAGCGCCCAACTTCCGGGGATTGAGACGATCCTAAGGCTTGAAGTACCTCAGAGATTCTTTCTAAGTGTAGTGACCGTTTGCTCCGTATGCTCAGGGCTTAGCATTTAGGGTTGTAGCACAGGTAGCAACAGGTAGTACACTTATTAATAGGCTAGCAAAGTTACTTAGACTCAAGACGTTCACCCGACAGTCAGAAAGCCAGGGAAGGTCCCCAAACAGCTTCAACTCCAATCACTTCACAACAACAAGCCCTAAACCCTAAGCCCTTATAAACCCTAAACCCTATATAAACCCCGACAACAAAAATACCACACACACCCAGACCCTAAAGCCCTGAAGGCTTCTAAGTTGCAGAGTCATCAACCAAGGCGTCTGAGCCATGGCGGATGTATACCGGACCACAGTCAGCTCCATCCTCCCATAATGAAAAGGCTTTAGGAGATTAGACTGGGGTGTTGGGAATCAACACCCTACGGAATCGTATACGTAATTGTGCTATAATCTGTGTTTAGTTCCCCTTAGCCGTTTAGGATCATAAAGGTCCCTTCAAGTTGAGTCTGGCAGTTGACGATTTTGGGGGTTCAGAGTTCAGGGATTTGGGTTGAGGGTTTTATTTGGGTTTGGGTTTCGTGGATGAGTCTAAATGATTGCGGCAGGGGTGTCAATCAGGGTCAAGGAGTGCGGTGGCAGTGCAAGGGTTGGCATAGGGGGGAGGGTTTAGTGGTTTACCTATAGTCTCCATTGCAGTTACTTTTTGGGGGTTACCTTATAGGATCCTTAATATAGAATTGGTAAAACCAACAAAAGGAACTACAATGGAGACTATAGGTAGAGTCCCAAGAGAATGACAACTTCTTAATTCGAGCAAATCCTGCTCGAAGAAACCAAAGCAGGGGCGGGTTTGACGTACCTATACCAGAACCCGCCAAGCCGATACGTACCGACACACTAAAACTCCCCTACCCAAGACCCTCTAGCCCTAAACCCAAGAACCCAAAATCCTATAGCCCGAGACCTTGTAAGTCCTTGAACCCTGGCCCTAGACCCCAAAGTCCTGAGACTCCTCATCGTCACAAGCTCTGCCAGAGAGATGCGCCATGGTTCGGAGATCTTCGTCTCTGACATGTGGAGTTGTCAGACGGGGCCGTTTTTAGTTAGGGGTTGCTTAGCAAGGGTTTTGTGGCTTAGGGTCTCAAGTCTCTTTATAGAGGGCTGTACTGTAGGGAGGTCAAGGAGTTAAGGTTGCGTCTGGAGGGTCTGGGGCTCAGGGGCTGGGCTTTGGGCTCGGAAGGGGGCCCTTCATAATTAAAATAGGACTTGGGGTGATCACTATAATCATAATAAGGAGCCTTACAATGGTATTGGAAATTATTTAGGCCCCTAGATTAGGCTTTTTTGATCTAGGACTAGACTGAAGTTCCAGTGGGAGTGGAGACGAACATTACTCTTTGTTGAAAGGCGCCTAAGCTCCAAGCTTCAGAGGCCTTCAACCCCGAAATCCCATGGCCCTAAATCCAATGCCTTAAACCCCCCAAAAATCCCACGGCCCTTTGAGCCTCGACCTCTCAGCGGTGACGGTGATCACCCGGCACCAAGCGCAGCGACAGAAACCCCGCTGAAAAAGTGTTCCAGGCTTCTCTGTTACAAGAGAAGGAGCAGGTGCTCATGAGCTCCTTGCTTGCCATGACTTCTACATACCCGTTGCAGGTTGCGCCCCCTTGCATCTTGAATCACGAACCTGTTAATCCGATGGCATCTGCGAGCGAAGCCTAGAGTTTCAAGCCTCAGGTCTAAATCGCAAAAGTGTGGCAAGTTATGTACCCCAAACCCCAAGCCCAAAAGCAGTAGAACGAGGGTCGCGGACACGAAGCGATGTTCGAGAGCAGGAAGACACTTCGTGATGAAAGGTTCACAAGTGCAGTTATTGGAGCTGCTTGGAACCCTTTGCCCGTGGTGCTTTTCTTGCCGATGCTTGGTGGGGTAGCTCTACCTAAGAGCAGCTGAATTTGGCAGTCAGCTGTTCCCATTGGTGAGGCGTCCTGCAAAGGCAAGAGGAAACTGCACGTCCATCCTGTAGAAATGTCTACTTGCGCAGATAGGACCTGGACTTGTCACCATTGCACATTGTGAGACCGTAGCGGTCTGAATGCGAAGTAAACGTTCCATCAAAGTCCCTACAAAATAACTATACCAGACTGACAAGATGGGACCGATGGCTCAACGACCAAGTGGAGGCAGGACTGGTCGTCCAAGGCTTCGCTCGAGTCAGATCTCCAACGAAAAGCCTGAGTCCGAACATCCTAAACCACAAATTCCAGCCTGAAAGTTCGAAATCCCTAAACCCTGCAATTCCCGCTCCCCTTACCGTAAAATCCCAAGTCCTAGTCCCAAAATCCTAAACCCTAAACCCTAAACCCTAGTCCCCAAATCTAAACCGACCAGCTTCGCTCCTCACGCGGAAGTCGCTGCCCAAGGGGCCACGCAGCGGCCGGCTACCTCAAACGGTTGAGTGCGTCCCTAGATTTAGGGTGTAGGGTTTAGGGTTTAGGGTTTAGGGGTTTAGGGTTTAGGGTTTAGGGTTTAGGGTTTAGGGTTTAGGGGTTTAGGGTTTTTTCTTTTTTTGATCTACGTTAGACGGACTTTTACGACCGCACTTGCCAACTTGGGCTCGTAGGGTGAAACGATCGACCAGCCATGTAGAGGGCCACGGACGTCACGAAGGTCACGAAGTAAGACTTTGCGTCGGCACGTTCGGAGGTTTGTCGGGAATCTCGAGCACTGTTTTTGAAGACATAGAGCGACAATTACTTCCGCTGCTACTGTTGTTCCAAGATAGCCAGGTTAGGGGCAGGAAGACCAAGAGGAGCCTCGAGCTCAAAGTGCAGTCGACTCAGCCTGTCATGAAGCTTCACTAGACGTGCACGCAGAGCAGGAGAGGGAGAAAAAAACACCCCCATGCTAAAGGTCATCTACGGCAAGCTGCCGATTCTTAGTCCAGGGCAGATCCGTCTCACGAAGCCACAAGTCCCTGGTCCCCCACCATCTGTCTCTATCCTGTGCTTCTTGCATCCATTTCACTCCAAGTGCTTGCGCCAGATCCCTTTC
>CAJNDV010001069.1:47884-59957 GCA_905221635.1 Symbiodinium sp. CCMP2456
ACCCCAATGTATGCCCAACCCCCCCCAACCCCACCCAACCCTACCCAACCCTACCCAACCCTTCTCAACCCCACTCGGTCCCATCGTGGTGCGCCCACTTGGCCCACAATGCATGCCCAACCCCTCCCATCCCACTCAAGCCCATTCCAGCCCCTCCCCTGCGTCCAGCCCCCAGCCCAGCCAGCGCTGCGCATCGCTGCCTTCGGGGTCGGCGGCATTGGCGGCAGCCATTAAATAAATAAATAAATAAAAAATATATATATATATATATATATATCGAACACGATGTGTATGAAAAGCCTAACCGTAGCTCTAGAAGCGAAAGCCTGGGAGTCGCCATGATCTCATCCAGCTTGGCTACCAGCTTTGCTCCAGTCCTCTCTGGTTAGGGTTCAGGTTTAGGGTTTAGGGGGCTTAGGGTTAAGGGTTTAGGGGTTAGCTCCATGCCCCTAAACCGAACGGTTTAGGGTTTAGGGTTTAAGGGGTTTGGGGTTTAGGGGGTTCAGGTTTAGGGTTTAGGCTTCAAGATCCGCGGCTCAGGTATTATTGGGTTACGACTCGAGTTTATGGCTCAGGATCGAGCCTAGTGTAGGGATACTGCGACAGAGTTTAGCACCTGAGGGTATTGGATTCGAGATGGGCGCTTTTTCGGGCTTTCCTGCTTTGAGGGCACCGTGGAGCCCACAAACACGGAAGTTTCGGATGTATGGCTTACGGGTTATGTAAAATTGTATGGGGGACCTGTAGCAACGGCAGAAAGCAACATCAGGTGCATTGAGAGTACGTGAGAACACGATAAACAGTAACAAACTAAATAGAACGATCAAATAAAAGTTGCAAAATATTATGGTTCGTCATGACGAGTAAAAAACGTGTGATGGAAACAGTGTCCAAAAACGTGCATCGCACCTCGTCTGCCGATCTAAAGCTTCCTTGACTGAAATTGAAGACCCGCAACCAAACCTGCTTGTAATCGCATAGTAGCCACTATCACTAACTACAATCCCAAAACCCCCTTTTAGTATCCCTAAGCCCTCAACCCAAATATCAAAGCCCTAAGCTGGCAGTAAAACCCCTAAGCCCCAATGTGGTAGCCCTAGAATAAGCCCGAATATGGTAGCCCCAAAACTGGGCTTTGAAGTAACCAGGGAGAAAAAAGTGTAGACTTTTATTTCATAATGGTTCCTTTAAGGAACAGGTCCCCAAAAAAGTATTAAAGTATGGTACTCCAAAGCCCAGAAAAATTACCCTCCCGTTCCCGGGCCTCCTTGCAGCTGCTGGAAGCTCTCGCCGACTCTTGTCTGCGGCCGTTTTCAATGCTCGGCCGCTCAGAATTCGAAGAGCGAGTTGGCCGAGAATGGCCTCCAATCTTTCGGGCACTCGTATTTATATTTAATCTAGGGTTTGGGTTTGGGGTTGAGGGTTTAGGGTTTAGGGTTTTGGGTTTGGGGGTTACGAAATGACTCCACAAGCAAGACAGGAACGAGGCTAATGACCGCCATCAATACACAACTCTCAGTCGGTCAGCGAGCGAGTGGTTTAAGAGTTGGGGTGTGGCAGCCAAGAGGTATTCCAGAAACGCACCAGGCCCTTGAACAGGAGCAATGCCCCAGAAGCCACACCCAATCGGATGCAAAGCAGCTGGAAGGCGGACTATGAATTTCTGGGGCTGGGTGCCCTCCAAACCCTGAATGGGGTTTTGGATTTGGGGTTCATAAACCGATGCGTTCCCAAGTTTGACGGGGTAAAGGAGACTGCAAAGAGGCCCCTGTCAATCTGTGCCTTGATTGAGGGCTTCCTTTGACCAGACTTAATCTTTCAGGATTAATCAAGGTATAGGGGGTTTAGGGTTCGCAACAGCAACAGCCATGTCAGACTTGGCCGTACCCTGAGAAAGCCTTGACACACATGCCGAGCAGAATGCCAGTCAACTGCTTGTTGAGGCGTGCCATCGTACACCTGCAAACTCAACAGTCCCAAAGATGGCGCTAAGTGTGAAACTCACAATGTGATTGGGTTTCTGTGATAGCAGCAGCAGGGACAACAAAAAAAGGCAGAAACAGAAGGCACAGCATAAGCATCAGCGTCGACGGCTGTGTCTCAGCAATATCATCCACCATCGGTGTCGCCGCCATCGCCACCGACACCACAGCTACTACCAGCACCAGCGCTAGCACCAGCACTAGCCAAACCATCAGCTTTTGGGCTTATTTCTTGTCAGCAAAGGCCAGCTTCTTCGACATGTGGGAAACTCGGATGTCCAGCGCGGTGGTTAGTTTCGCAAAGGTACACGGCATTGTGCCTGGTGGCTCACTTACTCACTTACCTATGAGCGTTCTGCATGTGTGACAACGTGGTGCACTCTGACTTCAAGACACACTTTGGAAATGCATGTGCAGATGCCCTGCAGGCCCTGCAGTAATCTTTGTCTATCATTGTAGCATGTTCTCCATATGGCACCTTCCTTGTGGAGGTGTCAGACGTCATGAACCACGTTTCACACCGATACCCTCGCCACTTGACTTGAGGAGACCAGACAGGACCCCAATGGCCCAATTCAAGAGGAAGCTGAATCGATCACCTCTGCAGGAGGAGACTGGGCCGGATTCAGAAGCCCTATAAAAATTAAATTCTTATGGGTTATATATGGTTATATAGGGATTATAGTCCTCAAAACTTAAAAATAATTTCTAAGAACACCCCAGGAGAACCCTGATGTCACCCGGGCGATTCTGCAAACCGAACGACAACTGGCTTCATCTTGAGCCAGGGTACGTGCTGCCCCACTGGTTCCACCATGAGTCAGCCTGGGCCCAGCGTTTGCGACTTGAGGGATATAAAGAGGGATCTCAGTACAAACCCCAACTACCTAAACCCTAAACCCTAAGCAAATCCTGCTTTATGTGTAGCCCAAAACCTCTGCCATACAGCCTATGCCCTGAACCGATAAACCCTAAAACCCGTGGATCCCGAAACCCTGAAGGTCTAATCTCATAAATTATAAAACACCTATATTCCAAAAACCCTGTCAAGAAATTCATGTGCTAGGGATCTGAGAAACACTTGTGCCGCAGGGGACCTTGATAGTTAGACTAGAACCCTAAATCCTCAGCCCTCGATAGTTAGACTACAAGGGCGACTCTGTGGAGCTATGCTATGCTAATGTAGAGGCCTTGATAATTAGAGTAGGGTTTTGGGGTATACTATACTATAATTATATTAAAGAACCCCCCCCAAATTGTATGGGTAATTATCAAGGCCCCTATATTATAATATACTACTCTGTTCAGGGCTTGAGGTTTAAGGGGGTACGTAAGGCTCAGGGTTGGTAGGACTTCGGGCTTGGGGTTTAGGGTTTAGGGTTTAGGGTTTTGGGCTTACAGCTTAAAGTGACCGTCCGGCTCACGCAGTTTAAGAATTGTTCCTGGTCGCGTTTGTTGAGTCTGCACAGACTGGAAACTGGAAACCCTAGCTTGGGCATGTTTACACTGATTATATCATCGGTGCCTCTCTACACATGACATTTTCATAGGGCATATATCCGTGTGATCTTGTCGTAGTCCTGCCTATTGTCCTTGATTTCGTGTCAAGTGCCGTCCTACTCCGCTTCAACATGTTCACCAGCTTGTGCTTGGTTTCAAGGTTGAGGGTTTTAAGGATTAGGGTTTCTGGTGTAGGGTTTAAGGATCAGGGTTTGAAATTCGGGTTGAAAAGATGCAATACATTCAGAGCCCTTATAATCCCAACCGCCCTTGAACGGCTTGAGGACGTTTGTGAGTTGGAAAGGCATTGGGGGTTCCTAATATAAGAGCCTCAATAATTAGAATAGGGTTTTGTGGGTTCCTTATTATAATTATAACCTCATAGACCCCGAAACCCCATTCTAACTATTTACGGGCCCTACATTAGAACCCTATCATAGATCCCTTATAGCACCCTTTAAGGATCCCTTTAAAGGCACCTTATTCTGATTATGAATGCCCCTACATTAGAGACGAGGTTGGGTTTCGTAACGTTTGGATGCTTGGGGCTCAGTGCTTCGGGCTTCTCGACTCCGAAAGGGTTAGGGTTTCAGGGTTTAGGGTTTGGGGTTGTAGGGCTGTAGGGTTTTAGGGTTTAGGGTTTAGGGTTTTAGGCTTTATACTTAAAGGATCATGGGACTTAGTAAGTAGGGTTATAACTAAGGTAACTATACTTATAACCCCAATTAGGGGACTTATAATCTTACTTACTAAGTCCCATGATCCTCCAATTAGGGTTTAGGGAAGACGTGCTTCGGACTTTCACCGGCCTGTACTTTGCAAAGCTTGCAAAGCTATTCTATAATAATGTAGGGGTCTTGATAATTAGAGTAGGGTTTTGGGGGTATACTATACTATAATCATAGTAAGGAACCCCAAAAATAGTATTGGTAGTAAGAGTAGGCCCATAAACCCTAAACCCTGGGTGCAAAACCTCAAGTCAGGCACAAAGCCTTGTGGAACCCTGAAACCTTCGAGAACCCCCTTATTCCTGGGGTCCAGGCGTAATATGTACAAGAGTAGCGAACAGCCATGGGCCTGCCAGGCCGGGATTTCACTCGGCTTCTGTTGGCAGGACGGGGTCGGTCGTAGGGAAGTACATATGAAAGCCAGTCGAAGACAGACCCTGAAGAAGCACTTGCAGCTCTGTGGTTCAAAATATAGTTGTCCTGTCAGCTTATTAGAATGGTTCAGAACACTCCGAAGCCAAGCCCCTAAGTCCCCCTAAACCCTAAACCCTAAACCGGGCCCTAAGTAGTAGGTAGGGGTACGCCAGATTTCAGGCCCTTGCGTTCCAGCCCTGCATTGGGGCCCGAGCAGTCGCCACCTGTCTGGATAGAAAGCTATGTAGAAGAGCGATGCACACCTGAGAGTAAAGAGCTGCAGGCTGCATCATGCATTGGATAAGTGAGTGGCTTTGTTTTTGGTTAGCATCTCTGTCTGCATATGTCCCTACGTATACATGTGTATGTAAATGCATGCACACGTATGCACATTTGGGTGCTTGTATGCATGTCTACAGCAACCACAAACTATCTCGAAACATCCATACCCATCTGTCCATGAGTACATACAAACATGGATAGGTAATCAACCCAGTAAATGCACAAACACCTGTGCATGCCAGTACATATGATCATGTACATCTACGATGCACCAGATGCCCGCATACCCGCACATGTAAATCAAATTACAAACAGCCTAAGTCAATGCGCAACTCCCTTGCACAGCATTCGGTACATATCCGCACGATATCTGGTGGTCCTCAACATGATGGGCCTACATTGGTTTTTGAATAAATTATGATTCAGGCTCCTGAACATTAGCGAACACTTTGACTGACCTTCGCATACACTTATCCTCATGGGCTATTCTTCCTGTCTGGGCCACCGGCGAATTAATGAATTGAAGGCAGAACGCCTGCGGAGGGCAAAGCTGTTCACTCACTCGACTGGACCATATGTGTGCGTGGGAATCGAAGCCTCTGATTTACCATAAAACACTTTGTAAACTCAGAGTCGAAGAACCGCCCTGGACTTTGGCTTTGATACCCTAAACCCTAAACCCCTAAACCCTAAACCCTAAACTACCCTAAATCCTAAACCCTAAACGATACGTGACAAGAGTTTCAAACATACCCGTGGGCCTCTCAATCACACTGCAAAGCAGAGGCTGACCAGGACATCCGGCACAAGGGCTGCAGATCCGAAGCGTATCCCGACCCCTGTACCCAGCGTGGTCCAATGAACCTTCCGGTACCGCGGTGTGGACGCATAACTTTTGAAATAATAACAGTAATAATAATAATAACAATAATAATAGCAGTAATAATAATCATCATCATCATCATCAAAAATGAAAATAATGTCCTTCTTCAACCGGAGCGCCGGACCCAAAGCTCGACAGAGCCCGCCGCAACAAGACCGAAACTGGGCGTAGGCTCTGAAGTCCCACTTCGACGAGAAACTGAGGAACCCAAGGGGTTTAGGGGTTTAGGGTTTAGGGTTTAGGGTTTAGGGGTTTAGGGTTTAGGGTTTAGGGTTTAGGGTTCTCAGCCCAGCCAAGAAAACCCAAAACAAGACCCGAACTGCACCTAAACCCTCAACCCTATAGATTCGTGGCCTTGAGGTAATGAGCTCGCACGAATTCAATGCGGCTTCTGTGTTTCTCAAGCCGCGTGAGAAACAATGAAGCTCTCTTGAGGATGCCTCAGAAAGACTCACAAAAAACTGTCAGAAGAAGGGCTTAGGCTCAGCGTTTTTGTTTCGGGGGCTCCTTTAAGGGCTCTGAAGTTTCCTGTGCTGGTCCTCTAAGAAGGGTGCAGTAAAGGCTCAAATCCTACACCCGAGGTCCCTGAGGATGCTTTAGGCGCACTTGCCGCGTAGGATTTTAGGGCTCAAGCGTTGAAGTTTGCATGCATGCCGTTGGTGTTGAGGATCCAAAAATTGAGGAATGAAGCCTCGAGGATTTCGGGGTTTAGGGGGTTTGAGGCTTAACAGTTGCAGAGGTTGGGGGCGAAAAGGTCCAAGACTTTTGGGCTCCGATTTTCAGGGGACGTGGGGTACCTTCGAAAAGTTTCAGAACCCATGCATGAGTTTCTGATACGGATGTCAGGGAAGATGGTGATGCAGAAGTCCCGAAAGCAACAGAAGCACTGCGGAAGTAGATTCCAGTAACCCGTTTGTTGTCAATGCGAAACCCTAAGCTGTGCATCTGCCCTGTCAAAAGGACATCCAACCAAACTGGCCCAACAAAAAAACTCGTTTGAGACTTGCAACAGAATCAGAGCTCCATGTTAGGTGTGAAGCTCTAGTAATTCAGGCTAAACAAACCTTTGACAAAAAGAAGGTAAGAACATAACATTAAACAATTAGCTTCTAGAGTGTACGTCTGACTGAAAACACCATTCCAGTTATCAAGGCTTTTTTTTCTCTATCTCTCTCTCTATATATATGTATATATATATATATATGTTCTACTTTCTACAAAGACATATATATATATATATATATCTCTCTCTCTATATATATATATATACACACTTTATATAATATGAGGGAAGCACCGTTCGACCCGACACAAAGAAACTTTCAGCTCGTTAGTCTCGGACCCCGAAGCCCCTGCACCCTAAACGGCCCTAAGCCCCAACCTTTAACTTCAGGGCTTCGTGTAGGGTTTAGGGTTTAGGGTTTAGGGTTTAGGAGGGGCCTTAATAAATAAGTATAATAGGGAACCCCCCCAAAAATAGTGTAGGTTATTATTTAGACCCCTGAATTAGGGGTTAGAACCCTAAACCCAACATGTTGAGATTCAAGACCGCCCAAACCTTCTGCACCCGGAGCTCCGAAAGCTGAAGAATTCTAAACCTGCTTTTCAGGAGCACCCATCCCCAAGAACTGCTAGACTATGGCAGCAGCTAGAATCTTGAGACTGCGGGGTTTAGGGTTTAGGGTTTTAGCAACTAGAATCTAGTAGGGCCACAAAAAGCACATAAGCAAAAATTAGGATAGGGATATCCCATATAAACCCCCTTATAATGAAGCCCAATAAGGTAGGGATATCCCTATAACATGCTTATGCTTATGTTGTTTCTGGGTTCCTAATCTAGAATGTTGAGACTGGCGGGGAAGGATGACGACAGTTCTGGCCACGGCGATGGTGTCGCGAGCTGTCGACGGGGACTCTTCAAGTTCACCGCTACACTGCCTGTAGCTTCCACTGTAGTTCCTTTTCTTGGTCTAACCTATTAAGGATTTTACAAGGCACCCCCCAAAAGGAACAACAATGGAGACTATAGGTAGATATAACAAGCGTGAAACTCAAAACCGGCGCAAGCTGCCCTGACTTCCGAAAGCCAAACAACTTCTTCATTCGGCTTGTATCAAGACCCCCGCCCTTAGACAGTGCATGGTAGTTAACACTAGAAGATTGCCATCTAGTGGGTTGCTGTTCCCTGAATCGGCAAAAAAATCATGATCCAGAAACCTTCCACACACATTCCTGGGCTTCTTGGGGTGGTTTAGTTTTGCGTTCAAACCCTAACCCCGCTTTCATCAACGGCCTAAACCCTAAACCCTAAATCCTAAACCCTAAACCCCTCTTTCATCAAAGGCCTAAACCCTAAATCCTAAACCCAAACCCTAAACCCCTCTTTCATCAAAGCCCGAAGCCCTAAGCCCTAAACCCTAAACCCTAAACCCCTCTTTCATCAAAGCCCTAAGCCCTAAACCCTAAACCCCTCTTGCATCAAAGGCCTAAACCCTAAACCCTAAACCTCTCTTTCATCAGAGCCTTTTTGGAGAGGTTGAGCCCCCGGCCATTCATGACGACTATCTCCGCCGCAGTCAAGAGGCCGATAAGGTCTTGCGCAAAGTTATACCTTGGGTTTAGGGTTTAGGGTTTAGGGTGTGGGGTTTAGGGTTTAGGGTGTAGGGTGTAGGGTTTAGGGTTTAGGGTGTAGGGTTTTGGGTCTCAGATCTTGTTCTAAACTCTAGACATATCACAGGGCAAAAAAAATCTAAACCCTAAACCCAGAAGAATAGTCAGGGTGAAAGCAGGAGATGTTTTCGGGGGTTCATTTTGGAATTGTCTTAATTGGATTTTGGGGTCGGGGATTTGGGTTTTGCGCTCGGTGTTCACTGGTTTCTGTGGCCATAGTGAGCTGCTGGATTTAGATTAGGCTTTGTTGGACTTGTTTGTTGCCGGCGTTGGCGTCTTTTTGCGAAGCCGCCCTAAGCCCTTAAGCCTGAACCCTAATCCACCCGACTCGACCCAGATCCCATCCCAAGAACCCAAGGCAAC
Source organism: Symbiodinium sp. CCMP2456 (assembly GCA_905221635.1). Lineage (NCBI taxonomy): Eukaryota > Dinophyceae > Suessiales > Symbiodiniaceae > Symbiodinium > Symbiodinium sp. CCMP2456. Next base: position 56,707 of record CAJNDV010001069.1, read on the forward strand.
AGGATGCTGCATTCAGTGGGACACTGGTTTAGGGTTTAGGGTTTAGGGTTTAGGGTTTCCGGTGGCTGATTGGAATCCGAGGTTAATGTAGGGGCCTTAATAATCAGATCAGAATCTGGGAGCTCATTATTGCAATTATAGTATGATATACCCCAAACCCTATTCTGATTATTAAGGCCCCTATAGTAGCTCCTTCCCAAAACATCGAAAGCCCAAGGAAGTCTACCCAAGCAAAGGACGGCTGAGTCGATGTAGAACTTAAGGAGCTTATGGCTTTAAGGAGTTGAGGCTTGTCTCGGTTAGGTTTAGGGTTTAGGGTTTAGGGTTTAGGGTTTAGGGTTTAGGGTTGTTTCGGTTAAGTTTAAGGAGTTAGGTTTCAGGGTCTAGGGCCCTTAGCCTAAAACCCGAAACTGAGATTGGGATTAGCTTGTACCATGACCCTCAACTCTCCAAATAGACCACTTCATGTGGTGAGCTGCCGCAGGAAAGTGATCTTGAAGTGGTCGTGGCGCAACAGGACGAAGTCGCAAATCGCCACAACCTGGGCGGCGGAGATGCCCTAAGACTGCCGAAACCCGCTAGTCTCCGAATCCTAAGCCCTCGAAACCGCATAAAGCCTCAACAATCCCAAACGCAAATAGCCTGAACATGGAGGAACGTCGCAGCAGCAGAAATTCTCTCTATAAACGGCTCCAAATCTCTATGTCCACTCGTAACGTGCGCTTTAATCTAGCTAGATACCAGCGGCGAAAACTGTTTGAGGCAGCCAAAAGTGTCGTTAGGCCGTTCGATTCACATGCTCCGATCATAGCACCTATACATAAGCTTTTGAACCAGATTCCCGAAACCCTAAAACACCCCAAACCCCGAAGTGCAAAAGCCCTAAACCCCGAAGTGCAAAAGCCCTAAACCCTAAACCTAAACTCCAAATGCTTGCAGCAGGTAGGTTTTAGCGCAGCCTGTCATCCGGATGGCAGTGTCACGAAAAATCTTGGTCTGTAACTAGGGTTTAGGGATGTTGCCTTGTGTTGTGGATGAGATCTAGGATACACGGACACACGGAATGCCTAAACCCAATTCCCTGAACCGCACCCGGAACTGCTTGCTCTCAAATCCCCAAAGGGTCCAATGTACCTATATAGTATAATGTAGGGTTTCTATATTAGGAATAGTTATTATGATTTGGGAAAGTATCCCCTATAACAGTACCTAGAACCCTTTGGGATCGTCAATCAGCTGATTCAACCTCTACCAGCCCGACGCCTCTACGAAAAGCACAGCAATCTCGAGACGAACATACACGAAGGTCGGCATCAGTGTGCCTACTTCGAAGGATTCCGCCGCACCCCCACACGAAATGTGAGCCTTACACTCCGAAGCCCTGTAAACCCCGAACATCCATCACCCAAAGCCCTGCAGCCTAAACCCACAAAAACGGAAATGTCGTAATTCTGGGCTTCCGGCCACAGCCACGCAACCAATAGCCAGCACCAAGAACAGGAATCGTACCAATGTCATCCTCGTTCCAGGTCCCAGGCTCAAAGACTTGGCTTGGGGCGTAGAGTTTAGCCCTGCACTTAAACAAAACCATGGATCCTTGTAACTGAGCTTACAAGGTAGCTACGGTTATAATTACTTAAGACCATAAGATATGGGAGTTTCCGAAAATACGGGGTACCTTATTTTGGGGTCCTTATAATTAGGATCCTACTATTTAGGGTACTATATTAGGGTCCCCTATTTTCGGGAACCCCCATATTGATGACCGTATTCGGAGTAGTTGGAGTAAGACTCCGGCTACGGAGTCGCCTCTGGCTTAGGTAGGGGTTCTGGCTCCTTCTCGACCTCTTGCTCACATAAGCCCCCGGTCGATTAAGCAGGGTGGAGAAGGCTTAAAGACTAAAAATAGGGTTGTGGGGCCCAGTATACTGTCATGTCATTATAATGAGGAACCCCCAAAATAGTATAGGTATTTAGGCCCCTATACTAGGGTTTATAGGGGCTTGGGTCTCAAATAAGGGCTCACCTTTTTCATGGATGGCCCGTTTGCGAGTGCAGGAATCTTAGGAGACGATGCTGAAACGCAGACAAAGCTGAAACGCTCCTCAAAACTCGCCAGGGTTTATAGGGTTAAGGGTTCAGGGATTATAGGGCTTAGGGTTCAGGCTTTGTAGGGTTTAGGGTTTAGGGCCATCACTAATGCGTTCTCAGACATGCAGCGAGAAACAAGATAGCACATTTATATACGTGGCACTGAAAGACTAAACTGTAATCCGAATGCCAGCTCCCCTTGCACAAAGATGTCGCGACAACACTCTGGCCAATCGGCCAATCCCACGACGAGGAGGCCCTAAACCCTAAACCGCGCACGAGCCTTCAATTACCTGTAGGTACCTATAGCCTCCACTGTGGTTCCTTTTCTTGGTTTAATCAATTTTCTACTAAGGATTTCACAAGGGATCCCCCAAAAGGAACTACGATGGAGACTATAGGTAAGTTGGCTTGGACGTACATTGCCGGAGAGGCTTTGCTTCTGGAGTTTGTATACGCCGTACATGGGGAGGGCTATGCTCTACCACAGCTCCATGGGCATACTAATTGAAAGAAGCTTACTAGTTACTAGTTCTTCAGACTTCAGAGTAGCGTCAAGTAGAATCCGCGATGTTTGTTTTTTTGGTTTTTGTAATTCCTGACATCATGAACCGACGTAAGATCGCAGGAATATTCCGCCTGGGTACTGGAGTCGCCCTCATAGGCTGTGTGGTGCAGTGTCCCAAATGGCCGTATGAAAACGCCAAGTCAAGAACCCTGATACAAGCCGAAACCCCAAACATCCCGAAACCCGAAGAACTTTTAGTTGCGGGGTTTGGTACAAACACCGTGCGTTCATGCTACCCCCCCTCTCAGCCCACCTTGCACAGGCCAAGAGCTTGGCGGTCGCCTAAGCCCAATCCAAGGTGCTCTGTGAGGCATGTACTGTAGACCCCTGATGAAAAAAGTCTCGCCGAGTCAAGATAGCAGAGGTAGTAGTAGTAGTAGTAGTAGTAGTAGTAGTAGTAGGCGCCCCCCCCCTACCAACTACACTTGCTTAAAACCATGTTAAGAGCACATCCGTTTTACTCGGTATTTACGGCACTTTCGGCATGTGTGATCATCATAAGAGGCCTCGAAATCCACTTGCCGAGTTTGCTAACTCGACCTCTTGATTTTGGACTTTTTTCTTGGGTGGGTGGGGAGGGTGGGGGGGGGGG
>CAJNDV010001069.1:66151-87144 GCA_905221635.1 Symbiodinium sp. CCMP2456
TGCTGCTACTCCTGCTGCTACTGCTACTGCTACTGTTGCTACTGCTCCTGATGCTGCTCCTGCTCCTGCCACTGCTATTACGACGACGACGACGATGCTATTGCTGATGTCGTCTCCTCTCTGAACTGCTGCCAGATTCGGGTTGATAGTCTGGTTGAAGAAGGCTTCCTACCTCAAGTAGGTCCCCCAAGCTGGGCCACGCACATAGCCCAGCCAAATTTCCGGAAACCATTCGGCCGGCAAGAAGATTGAGAGCACCTCCAGAATGCAAATCTGCTGGCTCGGCTCTGGCTCCGATCTACAAGCCGATGCGATAAGTCGGGGTGCAGTGGAAGTTGCATGTTAAAGTGTCTTCGGGCTTACGAAGTACGTGGTTGCGTAAGGAAACAAGCAGCTGCGTGAGTAAGTCGAGTCAGCAAGACATAAAGAAAGAACATAGCTAGGTAACCAAGTCGCAGGTAAGTAAGTACGTACGTTCACGAGTAAGACTGTACGCCAGTAGATGAGAAAGCAAACAAGTACACAAGGTCGGCAGGACTCGGCAGGTGGGTAGGCAGGCAGACCAGCCGGTCGCAGACTGGTCGGTGGGTTGGTGGTGGGTACGCAGGCGGGTAGGTAGGTGGGTTGGTTGATTGGTTGGCTGGTTGCTTGGTATGTAGGTAGGCAGGTAGGTAGGGAGGCAAGTACGTCTGTGGGCCGTATAGGTAGGTGGAAGCAGTTGGTTGGTTGGTTGGCTGGCTGGCTGGTTAGTCGTAGCAGATGGGCAGGCAGGCAGGCAGCTTGGTAGATAGGTCGGTAAGTAGGTGGGTAGGCAGGCAGGCAGGCAGGTACGTAGGTAGGGCGGTAAGCGTGTAAATGGATTCGTGCTCGGACTGGCGAAGGCGCAGTTTTTGTTTTTGCCCAAGCACCGTTACTAGGGGTCCACATGATAAGGATCCTTCTCTCTTGGAGTTATGTAGCATATGCAGTCCTTCAGGCCAGTAAAGGCCCTTTCTTCCAAAGCTTCCAATGAGGCACTGGAAAGCTTTCGCCCTTACTTTAGAAGCCAGGGTTCTCCAAGGATTCTGGGTTCTGGTTATTTGTTCGGTGATTTGGGGTTTTTAGGGTCGGTTTTAGGACTTGGGGTTCTGCACCTGGGCCACGATGCCGAAAAGCGCTGGCGCAGCTGTCCAAGAGGACATATGCCTTCACACGCCGCTCTATGATGTATGGCGCACCAGTGCAGCATTGCAACACCGGCTGCAGATTGGGTGAGCGTTATATATTGTTATCAGAGGTCATTCTCCTCAAGGATCGCAACCACCATCTCCGTCGTCTTATCCCTGCAATCATCGTGACACTGCAGCCTTCCCTCCTTATTATTATCGCAACCGCATCTTTGCGGCCCACATCACACCACCGATCGCAACGATGAAATATATCTAAACAACTTTTGCCGTCGCCACCCTTATGACTGATATCACTGCCTGCACATGCATTTTCACAAGCACAGCTACCAGCATCACCACCACCTGGATCATCATCATCAGCATGTTCATGATCATCACCTTCCTCAACATCATTATCGTCATCATCATCACCATCATCACCATCACCACCACCATCATCATCACCACCATCTTCTTCTTCATCGCAGTCATCTGTGTTGTCATGAACCTCATCATCCCTAATAGGCGCCATGTTTGTCATCATAACCGTCATCATCTTCTGAATGGTTATCATCATCACCATCATCACCATCAGTACGAACTACCGCTAGCATCGCAACTGCAGTACTACCTCCGTATCTGTTGTCATGCAACTGTTCGTCATCATTGGCAGCTGTGGCATCGTGCACGTCGACACACAACACAAAGAACAGCAGCCTTTACTTCTCAATAGTAGCGCGTCAAATCAGGCCCGCACAACCAAAGACTAGGTTGAATGGGCTGCAGAACACAGCTACCTTCGGTCAGCCTGACCTTCGCCAGCCGAGGTGTAGTGAGGAAGCCTGCAGAAGCGGTTCGGGCGTCGATCCGAAGATCGCGGTTGTAGAGCTGAGAATTTCCAATTCTGGGTGCAGAGTCGGGAAGCCTTCGGCTGCACATGCCATAAACCCTAAACCCTAAACCCTAAACCCTAAACCATGAACCCGAGCCGTGAGGAACACCAAGAGTCATTCTAAGGAACTCCGCCGCTGCGGCTCGCTTACAACATAGTCAGCTGTGTGCGCAGGCGCAGATTCTTTGGTAAAACGAGCCCCGGTCTGTGCAGTCGTCAGGATCGTACACAGTTGCATGGTAGACGGACTCCGAAACCCAAATCCTTCCAAAACCGAAGCACAATGTGGTGTCAGGTGACTCTTCGATTAGAGGATGGCTACATGCACGACAAAACTGCAGTCATGACATAGAGAGTCACATCAAGGATTCGAGAACTGCCTGGCTGCAAGCAAGGCGGCTATCATTGTGAGACTTTACATCCAACACATGAGACAGGATGCATTATTCCGAGATTTCCTAACCATGCCAGAAGACTCGCGCCCTGATCGTTGTGGTCGAAGTGATGCACAAACACACATGACATGCAGACATGCCCTGCCCGAGAACTCACCTCACAGCCACCGGATTGAAGCAAGCAAACGCATCTCTCAATCCTCGAAAAGAGTAGTGACTAGACATATCAAGAGCTGAGTCTCAGTCAACACAACGCTCCCGTGAATCCAAATTGTACCCTCTAGAAGCCGTGAATTCAAACTCCGAGATTTAGAAACCCACATCATCCACACCCCCATCAGTGTCGACCTGCCCCAGGGATTCTTCTGCTGCGTTCGACGTCGCAGACAAAGCCTCACTGCCTGGGCCAGCAACGACTCAAAGGCAACTGCTAGCTTCTACTCCAGTCCAGTACAGTATGGTACGTTACATCATATTACATCGTAGCATATTGCAGCCCTGAACGCCACCTTATTGAACCTAAATAAGCCCGAATACGCGAGGCTTTGTCAAACCCCAAATGCCAGGCCATCTGCTGGGAAGCACGTCGATCAGGTAGCCATCACGCATCAGCTTGAAGACATCGCAGAACTGGGCCAGGGAAGTGGGCTGGATCCTACAATATATAATATGCTTTGACATACCACTGGAATTTACTAGCCTATACCATGATACTATACTGACTATGCCATATCATACTCCATCAGGGAGCGGCCGTAACAATTGGTTCGTCTGATTGGCCTTACCCTTGGAAAAGCTTTCTGGTTCTAAGTCTCCGCTTCGAGTCTCATAGGAGTTTCTGATCGTGAAAAGGCCACTTGCCGGAAGGCCCTCAATCATGAAAACAACGGGATCCCCCATGGCCCCCATGATGTAGGGGCCTTAATAATTAGAATAGGTTTTTTTTTGGGGGGGGGGTATATATTTTACTATAATTATAACCAGGAGCCCTTAAAATAGCATAGGTAATCATGGAGGCCCCTCTGTTAATCCCAGCCGCCTTATTCGAAAACTAGGATCCCATGCACTTCTCTGCGTAGGCAAAGCTCAAGGATGCAGAAGATTTCCGGGCAGTGTCTCCTCCCCACCTCTCCGAGCGCAGCCAGGATCAGGAGCGTCCGATCCTGCCTGGTTCCACGGGAGGCTGCGCCGCGTTAAAGTTCCCTGTTTCATCCCGTACGGTAAACCCCGAATCAGAGGACAATCTATCTTAGCACATTGACTTCGCGCTTCGAAGAGTATTTGGGGAGTTTGCACTGCAGCACATCGGCGCCACACTTTGAATGTGCTGCCGTTGACGGCTCGACGGATTTATCTTGAATGTCAGGCACATGAAAAACAGGTGAGAATATGTCTGTTCGAGATCCACCGGTATCTGCTTCCCTTCTGCCGTACTGCAGGGCCAGATTGGGCAAGAAACGTGTCGCGGAGTGGTGCAACCGAAGTGCTGCGCTCCTACTACTCGGACAGTTAATGTAGGGGGCTAAATAATTATCTATAGTATTTTGGGGAGTTCCTTAGTCTCAATGTAGTCCCAAAACGCTATTCTAATTATTCAGGCCCCTATATTATCTGACGATATGCAGCAGTCTGGCAGTCGTTTGACATCTCAAGTTCAGAAGAACGCGTCTCTTACCCTAGACTGACCTGGGAGTTTCAGAAATCACTACTTGGATCCTTACTAGAAGAACCCCTAGATGAGGTATACCCCCCAAACACTAGGAAACCCCCCTGCCCCGGACCCCAGAATCCTAAACCCCTAAATTAGGGTTTAGGGTTTAGGGCCTGAGCCCCGAACCCCTGAACTCTAAACCGGACACCTCACGACCGCACCTTGAGAAGGCTGACTTTGCCGGCTGTCCGTTGAGCCTTTTGGCCTCTCAAGGAGACTAAGCCCGTTGTACATCCCAAACCCCCCAAGTACCTACTGTATAGGGCCCTAGGGGCTCTAGTACCTTATATAGTAAATAGCTGGGGGGTTAGGGTAGGCCCGTTGTACAGTATAGGGTTCAGGGTTCAGGGTTTAGGGTTTACTCCCTCGCTACACGACCCCTTCAGCCCTGTACAGGATTGATTGATCCAAGCCACTCCAGCGGGTGTGATGGTTTTCTACAGGGCCTAGAACAGTTCAGCTTTTAGGTGTCCCGTTTGATCCCCTTTCAGGGCCCATTCGGACCGGAACGGAAAACGCGAAGCGTTCAAGGCAGTTTTTCCCAGATCCATCTAGCAGTCGAAGCCGTTTCTGAAATCTGCAGGAAGTGCCGACAAGCAATGATGACCCCCGGCTTGAGCCTCTTGCTAAAGGGAATGCAAAGCGTTTTTTTCCTCGAGGCAAGCTGGGGATCTGTGAAACCTGTGCTTTCGTAGCGCGAAATCGCATGTCAAGTTGTGGTATTGACACGTATAGGCAAGGCGTATCTCGGAACCTATAGATAAACTTCATAGAAAGCAACGCCTACTCAGGGGTTATTAAGAAGGGAGCAATTGGTGGAGTAATTTCTGGTCTGTCCTGTCCGCCCACACCTTAGACTCTTAGACCATACCTTCCCTGGTACAGATCCTTAATTCACTGCAGTGTGTGGGAGTTTCAGAATATGAACCCTGAATTGCGGGAACCTTCTTTTAAACCCCTCAATTAGGTACCTCCCCCTTCTTTTGGGAGCAACACTTGTCCAGCCTGGAATCTGTGCAGAGTGTTTGCCTTCAGGTTCGAGGCAGCGACTGCGTGATAGCTCTCTCACTCAAGATATACATGTATGTATGCACGCACGTGTAAATCGTACTCACACAGACAGACATCGTTATACATATATACATACATATACATACACACACACATATATATATATATATGGCGGAGCTAGCAGATGTAGTAGTCGTCGTTGTACTCACTGCCGTAGCCACGGCTGCCGGTGGCATCGTCGTCGTCGTAGTAGTCGTGGTGGTGCAGTAACAGAAGTGGCAGTAGTCATAGTCGTAGTCGTAGTAGCGGCAGCAGTAGCAGTAGCAGCAGCAGCAGTAGGAGTAGGAGTAGGAGTAGGAGTAGGAGTAGGAGTAGGAGTAGGAGTAGGAGTAGGAGTAGGAGTAGGAGTAGGAGTAGGAGTAGGAGTAGGAGTACTAGAAGTGGTAGTAACTATAATAATACGTAGTAGCAGCAGCGGCAGTACCGCAGCAGCAGCAGCAGCGTCAGGAGGAGCAGGAGCAGGAGCAGGAGCAGGGCAGGAGCAGGGCAGGAGAAGATTCAGGAGCCGCAACAGTAGCAGCAGTAGCGCTAGCAGTGGTCGACGTTGAGTTGTTGTTCCTAATAAACAGAGTCACCGCTACCGTTGATACCATAGCTGAGTAGCTCTGCATGGTCGCATGCCACAAGAGCACTGGCGATATTGAGTCGATCTTGCTACCTATACTGCGACCCAGACGATCGGCCTTTACAACACCACACTGTCAAGCCCAGCATGACAGGACATACGGCGCTTTCTGGCAATTGGGGGGGATCCTTTTGGGCAGCCCACAGGTTCAAGACCACCCGTAAGGGGCGATATGGCCGATATGGGTCCCGTTCCTGTGGAAGCTCCCATCTCGGGCAAACCTTGCAAGCATAACACTGGACTCGATCTGAGCCAGTCGCAGAGGACAACGCCGAGCTTGTCGCAAGATGATCGGAAACTCGAACCGCCTGCATCGACACCACTTGGCCGGTGCATGGGTCTTTGCGGTTTTCATAGGGTTCCACCAAGCTTCGAAGGGTTTCACGTGGTTCTGGTTCTTTCAGAGAATCGCAGTGTTTCCGTTGCACCACCCTTCACCCTGCCGAACTACATAGGTAGTAACTAAAAAAAGGACGCTGGTCATGGATCGAGAAGTATCCACCACCTTTTCAACAGCCCCTCCGCTTGTTCAGCACTTCCCCCGCCCACGCCCTCCTACCCCACAGAGTTATCTGGATGTCTACGGTAAGGTCAAACATCGCTATCTGTATGCTAAATCCTGGCAGCGGTATGCAGTCTCTGGTCTACGGTCTGCATCACCAAGGAATGGTAATTCACATGGTCCTTGTAGTGCTCACTCACATGAACTGATTCGGGTGTAAAGCCGAACGCAAAACTCAGCGAAGCCACAAGAATCAGATGCACTGAATAAAACCTAACCCCCCAGGTACCTACTATATAGGCCTAAGGCCCTATATAGTAGGTACCTGGGGGGTTAGGGAAAGGTAATAAAGGTCTCCTGTCTTGTCTACCCACCTCAGGTCCGGTGCAGTTGAGCAAACGGTCCCAGCTGTTCTGTAGCACTGGGCCAGACTCCTGCCGGTCTGGCTTTTGTGCTTCGGGTTCGGTTTAGGGTTTAGGGTTTAGGGTTTAGGGTTTAGGGTTTAGGGTTTAGGGTTTAGGGTTTAGGGTTTAGGCTTCGGGTTCAGGTCCTTGAGGCCTTGAGGCTTGTGCGCTTCGAGGGAAGGCCGAGAGCTCGGACTTCTTATGCTTGGGCTCAGGGTACCTTTTTACGTGGGAATGGCACCGGACACGGTTCGGGGCTGAAGTTATGGCTGCTTGTCGTCGCTTTGCGGTCATCTGGTATGTACTGCATTGATGTAGGACCAAATCTGTGCATTGTTCCGCGGTGAACCGGTCGATCCCAGCTACAAGAATCGTTGAAGGCTGCGACACTTGGTGTTTGCGGAGGTGATCGGATGATGAACTTTCCTAACCGTAACATTGATGGACCTTCTAACTCTGAGTGCTGCCGAGGAGTGGTTTCACCAGAAGGGATACCGAGAGGCCCTCAAGCGTGCGCTCAGGTGCTATGTGCACTGTTTCTACTTACTGGCTCTTCAGATGCAAAACCCGAAGAGTTGAACGTCTTGTTTCTGGAATCTGAAACGTTGATGAACAGGCCAAGAGCGGAACGGCGGGGAATGGGTGCATCACAGGCAGAGGTTACATGCCTGACTTTGATCGAAGGTCACGCTGAAATCAGATCCCTAAGAAGCACCTTCGATTCTTCAAGAAATCTAGATACATGGCAGTTTCGCAAAAGAACGGCCCACAAAACGACAACCCCCAAAAGGAACTGCTGGATTCGTGCCCGAAGCCGGCAAGCCTGAAGCCGCAATCTGGAAACAAGCCCCCCAGAATTCTGTATGCAAAGAGTTAGGCTCCCTCAATGGCCAAAGCCCCCCAAAACAATGAAACACTGAAAACATCAAACCCCCCAAATCACGACATGAGACAGGTGCGATGATGTAGGTCATGCAGGATTTTGGGCATCAACAGTATCAGTATGACCAATCATTCGACCCCTATGTTAAAAAAACCTTACAAACAGGACTCTTAAAGGGACCCTAACTTAGAAAACCACCTATATTGAAACCGTAAGCGCTGCTCTGACCGTCCGGCTCACGCTCGGGCCAAGCATCATTGGCCTGGCCAGGGACAGTCGAGACTGGGTTCTCCAGTAGCCCCTTGTTAGGGTTTAGGGTTTAGGGTTTTAGGGTTTAGGGTTTAGGGTTTTAGGGTTTAGGGTTTAGGGTTTAGGGTGATAAGGGTACCCCTTTTCCTTAGTATGTTTGGTTCTAAAAGGAGACGGCACAAGGGTACTACTGGGGAACCTCGAAGAATGGGGGTTCGCAAAAATCAGGCGTTAAGGGTTCAGGGCTTAGGGTTTAAGGCTCTTTTTGTCAGGATCCTGCTTCTGTAGGGCCTGAATCGTATATTTAACATGATGAGGGCACCTTGTTTCCAAAACTCCGAAGGGGTCTCTGCCCGAAATTTGCCCGCTGCGAGCAACACCCCAAAAGGCCCAGAAAAACATCTCCGTCTAATAAACCCTTGCAAACCCTAAACCCTAAAACCTAAACCCTAAACGGCAACAAGCAGGATGGCCCTCGGACGCCCCGCCTCGCGTTTCGCAACCCAAGTGGAACGGCCCTGTCGTAGTCTCTGGGGATAAATAGCGGATCCTACAGGCTTTCCGGCTTCAGTTTCCAGTTCCCTTGATATGGGGGAACCTACGGTTGATGGACAAAATCCTGCATGACCTTATATACCGAAACTATGGGATTTATGGTACTATACTATATTTGGGTCATGCGGAATTTTGTCCATCAACAGTAGGAATCGCAGGGGCCTGTGTGTTTGAGCTCAGGGAACTTCGGTTTCCAATTCTTTGCCACTCCACAGGCGCGGGGATCTCTTGGCTGAAGCCAAAAAAAAAGGGAACGGTTTAGAGTTTAGAGTTTAGGGTTTAGGGTTTAGAGGCATGCTCCAAGCTTCTGTGCAGACTTTGAACTTGGAACTTGCTCAGGGGCTCATGTCTATTATACTTATAGTGCATTATCGTATATTATAGTATACTCTAATGTAGTCTTTTATGGTCTATTGAATATGCACTTGTCAATCGAGTTCGGAAACTGAGGGCGTGCACGTTCAACTTGCAAGCGTTCATCGTGGGCATAGAAAGGGGGTTCCCTTTTTGGTCTTGGGCCGTGTCATAGTTTTTAACGGTATTATTCTTATATTATATGCTGTTATTTAATGATTACTCTATTATTGTGATTATTGTTATTATTACCGTTGTTATTACTATTGTTATTATTTTTATTATACTATAAGGGTTCATCGGCAGATCTAGTAAATGTCTCGCTTTCCACGCCGAGGTAAGATTTTCCTGTGCGATTCTGCTGGCACAGCCCTGGCCAATGTAGGGGCCTTAAGAATTAGAATAGGGTTTCGGGGTATATTATACTATAAATTACAATAAGGAACCCCAAAACCCTATTCTGATTATTAAGGCCCCTACATTAGTTCAGATGGAGAATCTGGGGCCAAGTTTCATGTCTCAGCCCCCTGAACCTCGAACTCTCAGCCTTGGCGTTCAAGGCGTATAGGACTGAAGTTCTCTCCACCTTTCTACCGAAATCCAAGCCTACGTAGCACTCCCAAGTTCCCAAACCGAAAAACCCTAAACCCTATAAACCCTAAGCCTAAACCCCAAAGCTCCAAACCCGAAGCCTAAACCCGAAAACTCTAAACCTACAACTACATGAAGTTGGCCTTTACTCGGCTGCGCAGGTACCACAGGAAGGGCTCCTTCATGACCTCCTCACTTTAGTGTTCAGGTTTTTGGGCTTAGAGTGGAGGGGTTGGGGATGCTTCGGGCTTAGGGATTGGAGTTTAGGGTTCAGGGGTTAAGGTTTAGGGATTGGGGTTTGAGGTCTGGGGCTTCGGGTTAAGCAGGGCTCATTCGTGACATCCTCACTCCCAAATGGGCTCCAAGCTACTCACTCACGATCACAAGAACCAGATCATCACCGTCATCCTGGAAACAACAAGCGCAACAGTTTTCTGCCTACCAGCCCGATCAAATAATGGTCGAACGGGGCTGGATTGGACGGCACTGGCGAATGGTGGTGGTGCTGTAAGCAATTGAAGGGTCTACATGATTGGTGCAAGCGAAATATTGCCGTAGGTTTCAAGGCGTGACGATTCATAAAGCACCTTCAGCTTAGGAAGATATCTAGTCCACCACAACCGCCGCTTGTTTCGGTGATGACGGTGTCTACTGAAGTCACTGGTTCAAAGTTGTTTCGATTGAGATGTCGATTTCGACTACACATTGATATCTTTTTTTGCAAAAGAGCTGCATCACAGTTCCACCAATGCTCATACCCGGGGTGAAAATGGCAGTAGATGAAGAAGATTTTCGCTTGGGTAGGGCTTCAGGTTTAGGGGTTTAGGGGTTTAGTGGTTTAGGGTTTAGGGGTTTAGGGTTTAGGGCTTCAGGGTTTAGGGGTTTAGTGTCGTCCCTATCATCTCTCTGTCGTTATCAGTGCTACTGCTACTGTTGCCTTGACCATTGGCACTTACTTCGTTAGACCTCGCGACCTCCAGCATGATTATGACTGCCGTTTATATGTTGTAAATTGCCCCACTTAAGCTACTTTCAACAGAGTTCTTCTGGCTCAAACGGGCTACAATGAGTTCTCTGTGCTTGCTATACCCATTGTCTTCAGGAAGTTTGCTTCGGTGTCTTGCTTTCCTGAGTCTGAGGGAAGCGAAGTTGCGACAAACTCAAAAAGCATAGTGCAATGTAGCTTCACAGCATGGGTACATGTAGGGGTACATGTCGCCATGTCCACAACTCCACTCCCAGCTCCGTTTCTTCGAAGTACTTGAAGTGGGAACTCAAGTTCGAGCAGACTTGGCAAGTTAGTCTAAGCCCTAAACCCTAAACCCTGAACCCTAAACCCTATAAACCTTATAAACTCTAAACCCTAAGCCTTTTACAAACACTTAACCCTAAACCCTATAAGCCCTAAACCCTAAACCCTACAGCCCAAAGAGTCCCAAAATCCCGGACCCTCCTATACCGACGCCTCGCGGCTGGAGGGCGCAGGCTTGGGACGCCCATCTTGTACTGCCATGGCCTCCTAGAGCTTGGACTGGAAAAGGTATGTTCTAATGTGTAGCTTTCAATATTAGGGTCCCTTTTAGGGTCCTTTTTATAAGGGTGCCGTACTATATTACTATATTGGGGACCTAAAACGGGACCCTAACTTAGAGAACTACCCTAATGTAGGAACCTGTTTAAGAATCCCTGGTCCTATAACCCCAAAATATGAGCAGCCATGTAAGGAACCCTAAAAAATACGCAAGGTTTCTTAACCAGCTTCAAATTAAGATGCAGAATGCAGGGACTGGTCTCAGGATCTAGGTGTAGGGCGGTGTAGGGTTTCAACGCTCCGGGGTGCAGGATTCAGGCTTCACGATGTCTTGTTGTGGTCTATGCAGGGAAGTGCTTCCCAGATTCGTAGGGAGAAGTGTGTGATGCTTAATTTGAAGACTGAAGATTTTGCTGTCAAGAGTTCTACTATTCTGTGGCCGTCGGAATGAAAGAACGCGGAGTGGCCTCAGGTTGTTGGTGGTATGTCTGACCTCGATGCCCTCCCTTCCAGCTAGAAGCACATGCCGGCAAGAACGCTGGGCCCGTCCTGGGACTGAGCTTGCAGCGCACAAAGGAGCTCCATGACCTGTCAAATGATATCATGATTGTCGCAGCTGTCCTTTCTCATGACAACTTAACCTCACGACGAAGAACAACTGTGATGATGAGCTGATGATGCTGCTAAGAGCGACGAAGATGAACATGGCATTGACGACGGCGTAACGGTGATGACCGGAATCAGGAAGGATAAAGCGAATACAATCTGGTTGCTGCGGCGCGTAGGATGGCAATTGCTATACTCATCTACACACGTTCTATGCCGCTGTCTCTCTCTCTCTCTATGTATTAATACATATATATATATATATATACATATATATATATACATATATATATATAGATAGATATATATTCACATCTACACATATCTATATATATATATATATGTACACATACACATGTAAGCTTAATGTCAAGCTTCGCTGCTCTTTTGCCTGACAGCTTCTCCACAAGATGAAACAAGCAAGACGGGAAGCCTAAACGCGACATGTTGATGAACATCACCAAGTCCCCATTGCTAAGAGCTTAGTTACTCCCGAAATGATCCTTCGAAAGCTAGAACACACATCACACTGTAGCATAACATGTTGGAGTATATTATCGCATACTGCAGTATTACCACAGGAAGTTCCCAGAAAAGGAGATCTTCGGCTGCCTCCACGCAGCCTTGCTTCGCATACACATCGGCCAGGAGCTTGTAGTGGTGGGTGCAGGGCTCTGCCGCCTGCGATTCGACTTTTTCCGAAGGCTTCGCACCCTACTCAGTACGATATGCATCAGGAAGCGACTGAACCAGGAATACTTACATAAATATAGGGGCCTTGAAAATTGGAATAGGGTTTTGGGGGGCCTTTTATACTATATTCACAATAAGGAACCCCCAAAATAATGTAGGTAATGATTAAGGCCCCCACAGTACCTGAGAAGCCCAGGGTCGAATTGCAGCTCGCTGCAACCCGTGAACCCAGACACCCGAACACACTAGGGTTTAGGGTTTAGGGTCTAGGACCCGACAACCAGTCTGACCCCAAGCCCAACCCTTTACCCAATTAAGCCGCCTAGAAAAAATCACATAGCCCCTACACCCAGAAAATCCCGCATCCTTGAACCAAGCAATCTTGATGCAGGGTATGGGTCACTCAATAGAGGAAGGTTTTTAAGCAACCATGGCCAGTATTATTAGCATGGAATTAGCATTCATGTTGCAAACCTACCTATCGTCTCCATTGTAGTTTTTTGTGGCTTAACCAATTATATATTAAGGATATTATAAGGTATCCCCCAAAAGAAACTACAATGGAAACCATAGGTAGTATGTAATAAGGTTTTGCGGCTGGGGTCCTCAGGGTCGACGCACGCGAGGTCCACAGACAGCGGGTAGTTGTGCCTCAGGGCGAGGTCCTGCGGAAAACATGGTCGACTTGGGGGCCCTGGCCCTAAACCTAATATTTAGGGCTTTAGGGTTTAGGGTTTAGGGTTTGGGGTTTAGGGCTATAAACCCTAAACCCTACTTGGAGGATCATGGGGCTTAGTAAGTAAGGCTATATAAGTCCCATAATTGGTGTTTATAAGTATAGTTACCTTTGTTATAACCCTACTTACTAAGTCCCATGATCCTTCAAGTACTGTAGGAGGGCCTGAATGGTTCGAATGTGGTTTCTGAACAGGGCTCCTTGGATGGTTTCTATAAGCCATACTCTTAGGGCTCTATGATGAAAAATGGTCCTAATAGTTAGACTAGGGTTTTTTCGGTGGTACATTACAGTAAACTTCAGCTATGATAAGGCACCCTAAGGAACTATATCGGCAACAGATTATTCAGGCTTCTATATTCAGCCCTAAAGCCCTAAAACAAACAGAGGCCCAGCGCTGGTTTTTGATTCAGGATGTAAACGGTTTTTCGAAGTTGATGCTTTGGGCTTAGGATCTGGGTGTGGGGCTTATGAGGTTTCAGTGACTAGCTAAGGTAGAGCACTTCTGGCAGATTCAAGCAAGTGGGTCGGCTGTATGCAGGCGTGATTTTCACAACCCTAAGCGCTAAACCCTAAACTGCTGCCCGGGCCAAGTGATTGTGGGTCAGGATGCGACGTCTCAACCCAGAAACCCGCAGCAACAAACCCCCAAAACTCAAAACCCTGAGCCCTCAACCCGAAAATTCATAAACCCTACATGCACCTCTGAAGCCCTTACTATGGAAGTCTTTTGCACGAACCCTTGACAAAGCCGGGACGGTTTAGGATTTATAGCCTTAAGGGTTTAGGGCTAAGGGTTTAGGGTTTAGGGTTTTAGGGTTTAGGGTTGAGGGTGTAGGGTTAGGACGTAGGGTGTAGGCTTAGGGCTTGGGGTTTAGGAGTTTAGATAGGGCTTCGGGTCCAGACATTTTAAGGCTTGAGGAGAGCTTAGGGTTACTTGGGATCTAGTCGACCCGTTAGTGCGCAATTAGTATAGGTATTGAGGTATCTTCTGTATATAGCTATTGAAGGACAAACTAGAAAACATTGCAAACACCACCGGAAAACCTCCTCTCAACCCCCGAACACACAAACACACAATGCCCCTAAACCCTAAACCCTAAACCCCAAACCTAGCAGATCAAGGGGTTCATGGTCCTCCATTGCTGTCTCGCTTGCAGACACCAACGCATAGATCCACCTGTAGATCGGTGGCTTGAAGAGTTCGGGCAAGTTTTGTCATGTAGGGGCATTAAGAATTCGCGAAAGGTCTTGGGGTGCAGTTTTTTCTCAATGCAAAAACCCTTATGAACGAATGTTTCTAATTATTCCTACCCCTACAATGACTTCTGGCTCCTGTTCCTTGTTCTTTCGGACCGCTGGGGAGTTTCAGAAAATAGGGGCCCCTAATCTTCGCTTCCGCAAAGTAGGCTAGGATCACACAAGTTTTACGAGACATCCCCAACTGTTTTGGTCAGCTGGCTTCAATGGCTGATGGGCTGAAGGGTGGGGTGTGGGGCGTAATGAGGGCGGAATTACATCACATACTTGGAGCATCATGGGACTTAGTAAGTAAGGTTATAAGTCCCCTAACTGGGGTTTATAAGTATAGTTACCTTAGTTCTAAAACCCTAAACCCTAAACCCCTATTAAACCTACTTACTAAGTCCCATGATCCTTTTTAAGTACGGTTGAAGGTTTCGGGTCTGGTGACTAGTGGAAAAGGATGCCTAGAGCTCCAGCATTGACGGTTTAGGGTTTAGGGTTTAGGCTTAGGGTCTAGGGTTTAGGGTTTAGGGTTTTCGGATGACAAAAATCGTCTCGGGCTTAGTTCCGTGGCGGAGCCTCAGCAGACCAGATAAAATTGCCACACTGCTTGTCTCACATGATGCAACAAAACCTCGAACCAAGGGGTGGATGAACTAGCCATGATAAGCTCCTCCATGGTGTACTTTATGAACCGACGATTCACACGCCTTGAGCACACAGCTCTCCACTGGCAACCATAATATCAGAGTGCACGTCTTACGAGCTTCTCTATAGATGTGGCATCGAAATGAGACTCGTCAGGGGATGTGAGGGTTCACCTTCTGGAAGCATACTACCACAGAAAAGCTAAAGGTAGCTTACTGCACCGCTCGGATAAACACGACCATCAAGCTTGCAACCTGTCCGGACGTTCATTCCTGTGCCCTCATACCCCCCAGGCCCTTCCTTTACTCAGGGCGACACTGGAAGTCCATGGAAAAGACCAGCTCCACTATGAGACCGGAACCTGACATGAAGATCTGGATTCCAGATTCGGTTTAGGTTTTAGGGTTTAGGGTTTTGGGTTGACATGATCTGGGTTCAACGTTTAGGATCTAGGACTCAGGTATCAGCAGTCCTGAGCAAAATCGACCAGAATATCCCCGGTCACCTGCAGCTCCCTACTTTCATATACATAAACCGGCACGTCCGTAACGACCGACTTGCAATTCAGCGTAAAATGACAACAAGGCAGCACGGCCCTTGCTTTTCGTGTTTGCTTACTTAAGGGATCATGGGACTTAGTAAGTAGGGTTATAACTAAGGTAACTATACTTATAACCCCAATTAGGGGACTTATAACCTCACCGACTAAGTCCCATGATCCTCCAACCCTAAACCCTAAACCCTAAACCCAAACCCTAAACCCTAAACCCTAAACCCTTAACCTTACTTGCTAAGTCCCATGATCCTCCAAGTACGTGACCTGAAGCGTGGGAAGCACAGCAAGCGACTGGGGTGCCGGGCGTGCAAGCATTGACACGAGCATGTTGCGGATCAGGGACCTGGGTTGAGGGTTTAGGGTTTAGGGTTTAGGGTTTAGGGTTCAGGGTTTAGGGTTTAGGGTTTAGGGTTTAGGGTGTAGGGTTTAGGGTTTAGGGTATAGAAAGCATGGAAGCCTTGACTCTCAGTCGATCAAAGAACCATGGCCCCTTGAACACAGCAGAGGATTTCTTGTTTAGGGCATGTGCCGTCAACCCTAGGTCCGAAACAGTTGAGTTAGGTATGTTGCAATCCTTTGTCATATTGAAATGCGCAAGTTACACCTGATACATATGGGACCGCGCTCTGACACATTCTGCTCAAACTACCGCAAACCCTAGACGATTTATCTTAAACCTCAACGTTGATTCCTGAGCCCTAAACTCTCATTTTCTCAACAAACTAGAAGCATCATGTTCTTGTTCCTACATCCTCAGCATTGGTTGTGCCCGTTCCGACTTCTCCTCCGCCTGCTCCTCCTAGTCCTCCTCCTACCTTGTACTGTGACGTGCAGGACCACGTCCAGCACACCACCACCACCACCAGCAGCAGCAGACTAAAAAAACCCGGCCACTAGACCGACGACTAAGACGTGACGAGCAAGATGAGGACGTCCTCCGCCTCCTCCAGCTCCGCCCTGGTACGACTCTTCTGTCACTGCGGCCACCACTGCAACTTCGATTCCTACTACGGCTCGACGACTGGTCACTTCTACTGATGATGTCTTGGCACACCTACCTTCGAGCCTCACCCCGCACTGTAAGCTCAACACCCAAGCTCCGAAGTCCGCACCCCGCTTGCAGGAAGCCCTGGACCGTGGTACTGACATTTTTACACCCTGAAACGACTGAAGAGGCTTGAAACAAACCAGGACCAGAAGACCTGAGGAGGGCATCCTAAGCCCTAAACCCATAAAATGTAGGGTTTCTGGTTTAGGGGGTCCTAAACCCTAAAGGTTTAGGGTTTAGGGTTCCTAAGCCCTAGGGGTTTAGGGTCTAGGGTTCCTATACTGTAGGGATTAGGGTTTAGATTTAGGGTTCCTAAACCCTAGGGTTTAGGGTTTAGGGTTTAAGGTAAACCCTAACAATCCAGAAGGCAAGCAGCTTCGAAGATACGACTCTACTACTTGACTCCACTTGTACGGAAAGCCGTTGAAGTCAATCCTACAGGCGCCATTTCCTACCTAGTCCTGCAATATTCAACATTGAACAATGGAGGCAGCCAAGAGGACCCTAAATCTCTGAAACCAGAAACCCTAGACTCTAGACCTTAAACCTTAACTCCTCAAATCCTAAACCCTAAACCCTAAACCTTAAACCCTAAACCCTAAACCCTCAAATCCGAAGAGCTCCCGAAGTGATGGTCTGAGCTTTTGACAGAAGGTCCGTGGAGCCGGATAGGTTCGGGTCCATGGTATGATGGTAAAGTACATCCGCAGCACCTGCGGAGGATTCAATGCTTCCGGGCTCAGGGTCCCTTATCAGAAAGGGTTTAGGGTTTAGGGTTTAGGGTTTAGGGTTTAGGGTTCTTGGAGCAGCCTCCTTGTTGTTGTTGTTGTTGTTGTTTTTTTGTTTGTGGTGTGTGTGTGTGTGTGTTTTGTTAAGGCCTCTTTTCCTTCTGCTTTATTCAGGGTTTCGGGCTTAGGTTTCAGGGTGTAGGGTTTCCTGCCTAGCTTCGATCTGCCCGTCTTCAAACCAGCAAGCCAAGCCCGGCCCTTCCCAAACTCACGAATGCCCTGAGACTTAAAGCCCCGAAGCACGCGGTAACACACGCACAGACGTTAATCCCAGATCCCCAAACCCGAATTCAGGGGCCTTAGTTAGGTAGTCATCCGAGTAGCTTCTGCTTGGCGGGTGTATACTATGTTATATTTATGGAAACTTAACCAAAAACTTGTACTGGTAGGTATACAGACCCCTATATTGCAACCCTGTGCAGAAGAACGAAGCCTTCGTAGGAAGCCAAGCCCATCTCGCAATCATCCACCATTGAACCTGGCCGAAGAAGCCGTGCGTTTCGGGCCTTGTAGGGCCTTCTTCAGAGCCGTCAGGAAGGTTTTATGAAGCTTTACAGCAGCACAACAGTCTACTCGAGCGGAGGGAATCTGATGATAAGGTTCTATGGTTTCAGCGTCGAGTTTCATAGTTCGGAGCAGCAGAAGTGTGTCGCTAAAAGGTTCCAAGGTTCTGGACTTTCGAACAGCAGCGAAGTCCAAAAAGTAAAACGTAACCCNNCCCCCCCCCCCCCCCCCGCTTCCGGTGTTTCATGCAACGGCCAAAATTAGACAGCACGAGCCGTGAGACATCGCTTTTGGTGTTCAGCTTTCGGAAAAATGGCTGTCCCTAGATCTTGAAGCACGACAGTGTATCTATCAGTGTGTTTGATGAGGCTTCTCGGCTGGTAAGGCTCGGTGGCCCCCGCAACAGGCCGAATTCAACGTTGGGCTAACTAGGCCTTGGGATTGTGCGGGTTGAGGGTTTAGGGCTGAAATGACCCGCAGCTACAAGATCCAGGGCCCTCAACATTAACACGAAGCGCCTGCAGCAGAATTGTGCATCCCAGCCCTGAGTACTCAGGACTGTCGGGTTCCTGCAGGTAAGATGTTTCAGAGAGCTCGAAAACCAGTAGGTCGTCCATTAAACTGTGTTTGTACAGGAAAAAAGACAGAGAGAGAGAGAGAGCAACACTATGCAGCGAAAGCAACAACCACCGATTTTACAAAAAGGCAGTCTGGAAAAGAACCGTAACTCATCCCGGCAGTGAAAACCGTACTTGCAACCGCCCGAACCTTTTCAGGCACTGACGGGCATTAATGCGCACCCGTCGCGCCTCTGGCAACCTGTTCGACATCCTGAGTTTCGCGCAAAGCCACAACTTGCATCGAACCTTAAGCCCTAAGCCCTAGTCCCTTCTACCTATAGTCTCCATGGTAGTTCCTTTTTGGGGATACCCTATAAAATCCTTAATCTATAATTGGTTAAACCAAAAAAAAAGAACTACAATGGAGACTATAGGTAGTACCAGATCCCTTACAGGTTTCTTTGGGGTTTCTTTGGGGTTTCTTTGGGGTTTCTTTGGGGTTTCTTTGGGGTTTCTTTGGGGTTTCTTTGGGGTTTCTTTGGGGTTTCTTTGGGGTGCCGCGGGTGAATTTCACAAGCACAGCCTGCCCAGTGCAAGAGGCTGAAGTCGTTATCCACCCCTTCGGCTTCAAACTGTTTAGGGTTTAGGGTTTATAGGGTTTAGGGTTTAGGGTTTATAGGGTTTAGGGTTTAGGGTTTATAGGGTTTAGGGTTTAGGGTTTAGGGTTTAGGTTCCACTAAAGAAGTTGAACGTACACCTTTCATCCCTGTATTTTAGCGAGAAGAATGACGACGACCGCGGACAAAGTGTGGAGCACTTGCCTGCTGCCTACACAAGACAATAGAACGAACTCAGCCAACATTTTCGTTTGGCAGCACGACGAAGCTCCGCAGACATCAGCAGCGACTTCCAGGACTCGGACAGGAAACCGTGGAAGTGGATGGATTTCCGACTTCGAGTACCTTTAGACCCTCCTGGCCCACGGGTCCCTGACAAACCCTAAACCCTAAACCCTAAACCTAAACCCGAGAATGCTTGCGATTGCCATTACTGCAACTTTAAATCCTCACTCGCTACATCACGCGGAAATTGATAGCTGCTGGGACCTCGTGAGACGTGTCTAAAGTCTCCAGGCCTGCGATAGGTGAGGCATTGAGGGCTCAAGGGCCTATGCAGCACCTTGCAGGACGAACAGACGACTTTACCCGCACTAAAACTATTTTTAATATTACTACTACTATTGTAAAAACTGTCATTATTATTATTTATTGTTAGTGTGACATGATGAGTGTCGGGAAGCTCGCTCATTGAGAGTGTGTGAGATCCGACAGAAGCCAAAGCAGCCCTAACCCTCCCTACCCCCGAAACCCTCATCCTCTAAACCCTGTCCAACGGTCCCAGTCTCGTGTACATGCGTGTATATGCATATATGTGTATGAACGTATGTGTATGCATATATATCTATATCTATCTATCTATATATATATATATTTTTATTTTTAAAGATGTATACATACCTATGTATATATATATATGTGTACATATTTGTATGTATGTATGCATGCATGTATGTATGTCTGCGTGTGTATATATATATATGTACATGCTGTAGTGCTGAAACAACAGAGTAACAACAGGAAAAATAATGAATATAATACTGATGATACTGACAAGCATGATAACATTACCAATAATAATTTGTAACAGTGACATTAATAATCGTAAGAAGTAAGCCATACCCTAGGCTTCCAAGGACCTAATAGTTAGGGCCCTAGACCCCTTAAGGACCCAATAATAAGGTCCCTGGAAGCCTAGGGATAGTTAAACTAACAAGAATATCAAGCATTCTGCTCTAAGCGCGGGTCTACTCGGCGGAAGCTTCCTCCATGCGAAAGGGCACCTCGGTGTTGGCTTTCCCTTCACTTGGGCTGAGCATCGCTACAGGTTTCTACATCACTGCATACTTCAGCAATCGTGAACTCGGCGTTTTGAGAAACCCCAATTTCCAGCCGTCGCTAGTAATGCCATGATCAGCATCATCATACAGATCATCATCGGCAGCAGCAGTAGATTTTCAGCAATGCCGCGCTTGCTCTATTTATGGTTCAGGGGTCTAGATCTTCGTGCTTCTGGAGTCACGACGCACAAAGAAGGCGTTTTAGGTCTCTACGGCCATACACATCGTGAACCCTAGATGCTAGACTCAGATTCCCCCGACCCTAGATGGTAGGCCCCAAAGCTTCGTCCGAAACCCTAACAATAAAATAAAATAGAATATAAGATAATGCAGTATAGTATAATATAAGATGATACAGTAATAATAATAATAACAATAATAATGATAGTATGTATACATACGTATATATACACTCTGAACCGTCAAAGCAAGTCTGGGAACCAGGCGCGGCCGCGCCTCTTCAGCTTTCTTCGACTGTCGCAAGTACATTCTTCCCGAGGGTCTAGCCTTAAAGGGGTCCAAGCAGTTAAAAACCCTAAACCCTATAAAGCCTTAGGGTTTAAGGTTTAGGGTTTATAAACCTAAACCCTAAACCCAAAGGCTTTTAGGGTTTAGGGGGGGATCCTATGGACATTAGCCTCCTAAACTCCCTATCCTGGCTTACATGTTCATCCACGATCCTGCGCCTTTGACACCGCAACGCAGAGACTGAGGATTCAGGGTTAAGGGTTTAAGGGTTTA
>CAJNDV010001069.1:87255-100778 GCA_905221635.1 Symbiodinium sp. CCMP2456
TATAGTCTGCATTGTAGTTCCGTTTTTTTTTGGTGTAACCAGTTATATTTTAAGGATTTTATAAGGTATCCCCAAAAAGGAACTACAATGGAGACTATAGGCACAGTTTACACTGAAAGCCTTTCTAGGCCTTGAAGGCAATTGCCACCATCCCCAATAAGCGCTTTAGTGTTGTTCTCCCCCGAAGCCATAAACCACTAAACCTCTGTTAAGGTAGGGGCCTTAATAATTAGACTAGGGTTTGGGGGGTTGCTTTTTATAATTATAGTATAACATACCCCAACCCCTATTCTAATCAAGGCCCCTACATTACCCTGTTCTGCAACACCAGTCGAGATTTCAGGTCCCCTGCACAGACACTACGGAACCGAACTTCTCGGGGCAAATCGCCTTCCGCGGGGTCTCCGGGACCGGTGGACCTTCAACAAAGGGAAGGTTGGGCTGCAAGGGGCGAAAGGTAGGGGCCTGAATAACATGTAGGGGCCTTTAAAGGGCTCCTTAAGAAAGGGTTCTGTAAGCGCTACTATAAGGGTTTAGGGTTTAGGGCCTTAATAACTAGAATTGGGTTTTGGGGCCAATTATACTATAATTATAATAAGGAGTCCCACAGTAACAGTAGTATTGGAAATTAGTCAGACCCCTATATTATTGGTGTGAGTCTGGGCTTGCCGCCGCCTCGGCATTCTTGCCGGGAGCTGAAGCACCGGAATTCGGTGGCTGTGTATGTGGGCTTGGGATTGCAAGCTCAGGGCATCTGCAACTGTCGTTCCTGAACTGTAGGACTGAGGTAGAAAGGTGCCAAACACCACCCGAAGTCCGAAATGCTGAGAATTGCGAATCCCAAAACTCAGAGCACCCGAAACTTAACCTTAAGCTCTACCTGTGTCCTTGAAACATGTAGCAAGGCACCGGACCCCTGAGAGTGGTTTCGCGGCTGCTTGATTGTTCCAACAAACTTCACGGACATTGCTTTTGACCTCCGGTAACTACCCCTAACCCCCCAGGTACCTACTAAAAAGGGTACTAGAGCCCCTAGGGCCTTATATAGTAGGTACCTGGGGGGTTAGGGTACGCTTGAAACTTTTATAGGCGGTCTGGGGCCGGTGATCGCAGTAGGGAAATACCTAAATAGTGAGTAGCTCTCGTCGTTCTGCATTCGAAGCTCAACACAGTCTTGATATTGAAACAGACAATAAAAGTGTAACGATGCGAAAACCACGCCACGCGTCCCTCTACAATCCTTGTATCACTACCGTACAGTATACCCCCCAGAACTCTATTCACTCGCTGCTGTTACTTTTATGAGAAAACATGATTCAAGGGGATCCGGTGTGAATGTGCAAGCTGTTGCATTGAGTTGTTTCATGTACCGACATGTGACGCCAAGGATGCATTCTGGCCTGCAGGTGCTTGGCTTTTCCGCGCTTTCTTCGCCTGCCAGAACTGCGGCCCTCTGCTGGAGTATTCTGAGCTGCGGCGCATTTAAAGGCTGCGCAATAAGCCGCCAACCCATTAAACAAACACGCAACTCGATCAACCAAGGCGCAACTCGAAGTCGCTTCGCTGTTTTTCTATGGTGACGTGTGAAACACCTTGAAATTCTGGACCCGACATGTTTTACTTAGCGAGATTGCGCAAAACCCTTTAAAATTCAAACTCGACATCCGAAGCCTGCAGCATCATTCGCCGTCTTGCACCGCGTCCGACTGCTGCACGCAGCACTCTGCAAACAGACCCGGCCATCATGTACATTGCTACAGTAGCACGGGTAACTAATATCCAGAACATGCTCCTTCAGTACCCTACACATCCCTGAAGCACCCGTGCACCCGCGCAACTTATATTAAACCCAGTTTCCTGAAAGCCGAACCCTAACGACCAAGCGAAGTAGGTTCCAACCTGGGCCATCCACCCAAAACTCTCTGAAACCCATGACTTCGAACTTTTCGATAGAGCTCTAGCCCGGCAATCAATTTAGGGTTTAATTATAGGGTTTAGGGAAAGATAAACCAAGCGGACAGAAAATGCTATAAACCCATCATACCCCTGAAACGTGAAACTCTCAACTCTGAACACGAAACACTCAATCGCTTATGCCCTACACAACAAAATACTCTACTCTAAGATGTCAGCCGTTGCCTTCTTCTCGTATGGTCGCATCTGAAAAAAGGCTTCAAAGAAGGCCGCCTGTCATCTGGTCTTTAATAGGGTTTCGGGTTTCGGGGCTTATAGATTTTCGGCTTAGTGCTTATCTGGGCTTTGGCTTCGGATTCGGGTTTAGTTAAGGGAAGGTATATAAGATGCGAAGGGCTCTCTAAGGCGAACAGAAAGGGCTACGATACGGGCCCAAAAGGGTTCCTAACAAGGCGAATCAGGGCCAAAGAATGACTTGAATGAATATATGGGACCGTCAAGGACAGGGATCTTAATGTTCAGGCCGTTAAAAGAAAGGTGGGATTACTAATCGCAGGTCTAAAGTAGCCCTAAACTGCGGTATCTTCGCTACGGACTTGGGTTTACCCATATATAGGCCCCAAAGTAGTTCCTTTTTGGGGTTCATATTTAGAACCCTATAAGGTAATCCCAAAAAGGAACTACTATGGCGCCTATGGGTAGAGCTTAGAGTTGGGAGTCTCGGGTTGAAGGCCACAAAGGGCCGTTTGAATCGTTGTTAGTTTAACGTAGGGGCCTTAATAATTAGAATAGGGTTTTGGGGGCCTCTATACGATGTTTTATAAATGCCCCTATACTAGCTAATCTTGGCTGTTCTTGGTCAGGAACTTTCGAAAGCTAAGGGCCCAGTGGATTTCGTTTGGACAGGATAATAAGCTGAGGACGCTTCCACAGAATTGGGTGCACAGGCATTTTGGATGCTTCTCTTTAGCCTGTGCGCACTTCGACGTAACGTTTTTGGAAACTCAGACGCTTCATCTATGGTTCAACCTGAGAGCTAGGCTCTGTATAGGGCTTGTGACTTGGGATCTTGGGTTCAGGGTTCTTGGTTTTAGGTTTTGGGATCTAATCTAATCATCAATCTGAGTCAATCTGGCAAGAAGCAAGAATCACAGAAGGTCAAAAGGCGTAACATCGTTGAATTCAACTGAGATTTGGGATGCTGCCTTGTCAGAAGCCACAGCTCTCAGCATAAGAAGTGTATGAGCATGTGGACTCGGAGTTCGCATGCAGTTCTTCGACGCCCTTGGTGCGAAAATCCTCACGATGGACTCTGATTATGAGCCGACAGCATGTGCTCTCAGACACATCAACGAGGAGCACGAGATTAACGGTCGGAAAGAGTGCAGCCGCTGGCTAAAGCCCTACACAGCTCCGAGGTCTTTCTGACACAAAGCTACAAAGAGCCTCAGGCAAGACAAGATTAACACTGAAGCATCTCGAATCCCAGGTTACAGATTCATGCGTTCAGTTTTGCTAGTTTGAGTTGGCTGGCTGCCTCGATCGTTGACTCCGCGAAATCTTTGTTGATCCCGCAAAAGCAATCGTGAAGAACAGGGCGCGCGTCTCCGTGGTAGAGTCCTCGACGGGCCTGTGCAGAATGTCAGTGGTTGGTTAACAACTGTCACCTGCCACTGTGATCACAGGACGGAGAACCGACTCACTAAACTACTCAATCTCCGAGCCTATGAGACCTCCATGTTGCACCCGTTCAGCCCACGAGCGGCCTTCTCCTACTGCTATCCTGATAGACCGCACAGCGCTCTAAGCCCTGAACATGTGATGACGACAGCCATGATGAGTGATGATGCGAGGAGAAAGAGTAATATTGTGCCGCCAATAGGAGCCCTTGTAGCAGACTGCAGCATTACGTGGGCTGCTAGTTGGGAAGATCGTAAAGATGAGCTTCCTGCCAATGGGAGCCCTTGTAGCAGACTTGGGACGTTAACATGTAACACAGCACCCTTTTCTGGACACTACAGTTCTCAGCCTGAACACAAACAAGATAGCTACGGATACTAAGTGCCCAAAAGCGAAACTTAAGCACCGTACACTCAACACAATTCACGGCTTGAGCCTCCAAGCACCGCACAACACAAACAAGACCTATATGGTAAACGTCCACAGTACAAACATAAGCACAAACTTCAATCTGGTATACACCTCATGCTTCATACGCTCAGAACCCCATAAACTCCAACAACACCGTATATGACTGAACCTGTGAACGCGCTACCCTGAATACCTACACTATCATACAATTTCCTGTATGCCACCTATCCCTGAGACTCTAAGACCTGAAATCCTCAAACATTGAACCCGAAATCCTAAACCCTGCAACCGTAAACCCAAAAACACTCAATCCTAAACCCCGCCCGAAGCCCTCTACGAACCCATATCCTATATAAGCCCCAAATGCCCAGCCCCCGTGCCTTCGTGAGGTCCGTGGCCTTAAAGGCCCCAAACAGAAGGCCTCGGAAAAGGCTCAAGGGTTTAGGGATCCCGGGGTCCAACTCCCAAAAAGCATACATGTTTATAGTTGAGAGTTTCTGGGTTAGAAACGTATTTTGGGTTTAGTCCATATAGTCCGTAAAGGACTCCTACAAAGGTAATGTTTTACTGAGAGAGATGTGCCAGATGTGCCTTTCGGAACTTGCAGCACTGATGGGTCTGAAGCTTCAGGAGTTCGATGCTTACGTAATCCCTTTCGAACAGTTTGCTCCTTTGTGGTCGGTTTGCCCCTTTTTCTCAACACCTCCATTCCCTTCCGAGTGGTTTGCTCCTTTCTTTCGAACGCCCAAGCCCCTTTCGGGCAAGCGGTTTGCTTCTTCTTCTCAAATGCTCGAGGCCCTTTCGAGCGGTTGGCTCCTTTTCTCAAGTGCCTTGCTACCTTTCGAACGGTTCGCCCCTATTCTCCCAAATGCTCTACTCCCGTTCGAGCCCCCTATTTTCACATGCTCCAGTCCAATTCGAGTGGTTTGCTCCTTTTTCTCTCCTATGCTCTAGTCCCTTCCGAGCAGATCGTTTTTTTCTCAAATACTCCATAGCCCATTTCGGAAGGTTTGGCTCCTTTTTCTCAAATGCTCTAGTCTTTGTTGAACAGTCTGCTCCCTGCTCTCAACTGCGGTAATCCCTTGCGAGCGGCGTGCTCTTGCTCAAACCGCTCGAAGGGGACTAATGCGTTTGAGAAAACGAGCACATGTGAGAACATGGAGCAAACCGCACGAAAAGGACTACAGCCTCTGAGCAACTGGAGCAACCCACTCAAAAAGGACTGCGCATTTGAGAACACTGAGCAACCAGCTCGAAAGTTGGGGGCATTTGAGAAAAGGGAACAAAAACAAAACGTGCGAAAGGGACTAGAGCGTTTGAGTAAAAGGAGCAAACCGCTCGAACACGCTTCGAGCAATTGAACACAAGGAGAATTCAAAAATGGAGAAACCCGCTCGAACAGGACTACAACATATGAGCACGCTTTAGTCCGTTTCGAGCTGGTTGTCGGTCTTTTTGTAATAGTCCGTTCCCTTTCGAACGGCTTTCTCCCTTTTTCTCAATGCTCCAGTCCCCTTTCGAGCGGTTTGCTATTTGTTCTCAAGTGCTCTAGTCCATTTCGAGCGGGTTGCGCCTTTGTCTCAACAGCTCCAGTAGATTTCGAACGGTTTGTTCGTTTTGCGCAAATGCCGTAGTCCTAATCGCTTTTGAGCGATTGACTCCTGTGTCGCAATTGCTCTAAGCCCTTTGCGGGGTCGCGCGGTTTGCTCCTGTTTCTCACAAGCTCCAGTCCGGTTCGAGCGGGTTGATCCCGTCTCTCCAATGCACCAGCAGTCCTTGCTCTCAAACGTTCGCTTGCTCATTGATCCCAGTTGCGCTAATCTTTCTTGAGCAGTTTGTTCGACATTTTTTTTTTTGGACAAATGCCATTTCAGGCTGTCTGCTCCTTGTTCTCAGATGCTCTGGTCCCTTTCGCAAGTTTCCTCCTTTTTTGTCAACTGCCCAAACCCTGTTCGGGCAGCTAACTTTTCCAATGCACTACCCCGTTTCGAACGCTTTGCTTATGTCTCCTTTCTCTTACACATTTTCCCTACTCACTTGCGAGTGGTTCGCTCCAGTCTCACAAATGTTCCAGTCCCTTTCGAACGGTTTGTTCGTTTTTTTGTCTGAGTTGCTCATGTCTGTTTCGAATTGGTTGCCTCTGTTTCTCAAAGCTGTCCAATCCTTGATAAGCGGTTTGTTCCGGTTTCTCAAGTGCTCGAATCTGTTTCGAGCAGCCTGCTCCTTGTTCCCAAGTGTTCGAATCCCTTTCGAAAACGGTTTGCTCCGTTTTTTCGAATGCTTGGCTCCTTGTTCTCAAAATGCGCTTGTCCCTTTCGAACAGCATTCTCCGTCGTTCAGGTTTGCTCCTGTTTCTCAATTGCCCTATTCCCTTTCGGGCAATTTGCTCCTTTATCTACGTGCTTGTCGAACGGTTTGCGTTTTTCTCAAATGCTGTAGCTCCTTCGAACGGTTAGCTCCGTTTTCTCAAATTATCTAGTCCGTTTCAGCGTTTCTCAGTTGCTCTAATCCCTTTCGAAAGATTAGTTCCTTTTCTCTCGCTCTATTATTTTTCGAGCGGCTTGCTCCGTTTCCCTAGTGCCGAAGTAGCTTTCGAGCGGCTCGCTCTGTTTTCAAGAATGCTCTAATCCCTTCCGGGCGGTTTGCTCCTTTTTCTAAAATGCTCTAATCCCTTCCGGGCGGTTTGCTGATTTTTTTCTTCGAAACCTCCAGTACTTTTCCAATGTTTGGACCTTTTCGAGCGGTTTGCTCCTGGTTCTCAAGACTCGAGTCCCTTGCGAGCGGTTTGCTCCTTGCTCTCAAGCGCTCTAGTCCCTTCCGAGGATTTTGCTCTTTGTTCTCATCGTCGAGCGGATGGTTCCTTTTTCTGAATTGCCCTGGTCCCTTTCGAACTGATTGCTTTTCCCACATGCTCTAGTCCTTTGAGAGCAATCTGCTTCATCTGCTTTCGTCCTTGGATAGCGGTCTGCTCCTTTTTCCCAAATGTTCTAGTCCCTTTCGCACGGTTTGCCTTTTTCCTCAAGCGTTCTACTCCCGTTCGAACGGTTTGCTTCTGTTTCGAAAATGCTCTAGTCGTTTCCGAGCAGTTTACTCCTTTTTCAAAAATGCTCTGGTCCCTTTCGAGCGGTGTGCTCCTTTCGCTCAAATGCTCTATTCCCTTGAGAGCCGGGTGTCCCCTGTTCTCCAGTTCTCCAGTCCCTTTCGGGCAGGCCTCTCTTTCAGGCGAGACTGGCCAGCGGGCAGTTCCGGGGCAAGCTCCTCGGCTGCAACCTTATGTCTCGTATGTGTTTTGCTTTGATTCTGTCACTCGCACGGATGCTGTTGAAGAACAGCAACATTTTCGCTGTGACTGACACCTGAGGGGTAGCTGTGCAGCAAGTTACAACAAGGAGCTCCCCAGCGACCAGCTCGATGAGACAAAAGCAGAGCTCAACAAGATGAAGGCTGCCGACAGGAGTATGACTCAAGCCTTCTTTATGGTATGGACGTGGGCTGGCGAAGCCGTGAAGGCGAAGCGGCCACGTCTGTAGAATCGGCGGCTTGCGATTGCTTGTGATTCTGGTTATAGTGCCATAAAAAAGCACTACTACACGCTATGCTGAAAGCACTTCTGATTGCAAGATATTGCAAGCTTGCCGATCAACATGCAGCGAAACTGGGAGTGCTTCCAGGAAACAGGAGTGTCCGTGTGCAAGAGAAGCCAAGCTGAAGCAGAACCCACAAATGAAGCAGAAGCCAAGCTGAAGCAGAACCGATAGGGAGGGCTGTGAACAATGCTCTAGCCCCTTTCGAGCAGTGTGCTCCTGTTTCTCATACGTTAGTTATAGCCCGTTTCGTGCGGTTTGCTCCTTTTCTCAATGCTTTGTGTAAAGGATTTGAACCAACATTTCTGTCGTGGAGTCTGGTGCCTGAAGATTTGGGGCGGATTGTGAAGCTGGCTCGGAGCATACCTAAGGGTAACCAAACGTAGACCCTCACCACGGCACCTTGAGACTCAGCCCAAATCCCCATCCCAAAGGCTGAGACCAAAGTACGACTCTGGGGGCGAGGCAGTAGAAACGTTGCCACAAAGTGCCCAAACCTTCGGTCAGGAGACAATGGATGAAGGGTCGGTTCAGGATCTCTTATAGGGCTTACTATAGGCTGGAATCAGGCGTACGGATCTGCGATACAATCGTCTGGCTCTTCTTCTCACCTAGGAACTGCGGCGCTGTCTACTATGCAAAAACCACATCCCGGGAGAGACCGAGCCTGATGTGCAGATGCGCACTTCAGCATTACAAGAGAGTGTGGAGTTGCGTAGTGTTCCTTCTCAGGCCCTAAAGTCTGCAAAGACAACTTCTTGCAAAGTGAAGATACGTATTCATGGAGCCACATCCTGATGGTCCATGTACCCATCTGGTATACCTTGGTCATGCAGTACCTATATAGGAAGCGCTTATAGCCAAGGCTAAGTATGTAGTCTGAGGGCACAGGGATCCTTAGGGAAAGCCAGCCCATGATTCGGACACCCCAGTTTCAGACCATGGACAAACTGCGCGCATCTATACAGCAGCTTCTGGAAAAACTGGATGCTTCGATTCTCAGCCTCAGTTCTTGCAGCCCCTGACCCCCTAAGCCCTAGACCAAAAGCAAAGCCCTCATCGAATCCTTATCGCAACCTTTCTGTTATCATAGAAGCCTTGTAGAACCCCTGCACACGGCACCGTCTCAACATTCAATCCACACAGCCGTCTGCACAACCCGTAAAAGAAACCCTTGCAGAAACCCTTGCAGAAACCCGTATAGAAACGCTTGAAGGAACCCTTGCCCTTGCAGCACCTTTTGTAGGAACCCTAAACCCTAAACCCTACACCTTCACGAAACCCGAAACATCCGACAACCCGGCCTGGTGAGTCCACATAGTCCGGATTCGGGAAGACCTGAGACGTTTTGCACACGTCGGCCAAGGATTGGGGCTTGAAGTTTTCGGGCTTTAGGGCTTTCGGGGTTTAGGGTTTCGGGCTTTCGGGGTTTAGGGCTGGGCTTCGGCGGGTTGGGAAGCAGATGTCCCTGAACCTTAAACCCCAAACCCTAATACAACCTCGCTTGGTAACCTACGTGCAACCCTCAAGCCACACCGAGGCTCACGCCAGTGCCAGATCGAACTCAAAGCCCCGACTCCACCTCAAAAATGCAACTGGCTTGGGGCTAAGGGTTCAGGGTTCAGGGCTTCTAGGGTGTAAGCTCGGAGGAGCTTCTGTGATTGTCGTTGGGATTTATATGGTTGTGTGTGATGCTGCGGGCTCAGGGCTATAGAGTATATAGTTGGGTTGGCTTTAAGGTGCTAGGATTCCGGCTTCAAGACTGGAGAGTTCAAGCAGTTCTGCATAGCGCTCAGTACACAAGCAGCGTCCCCCTGGTGGTCGCCTAGCTCAGGCACTACTGGATCTCGGGGCCTTCTCCTAAGATCGTCAAAAGAACTAGGGTTTGTGCTGTAGGGTTTCGGGGTGTAGGGCTTCGGGTCTATAGAGTTCTTTCGCCAATGGTTTACACGGAACTAAAGGTCAAACTACCCATTGAGGCCATGCTCAACCGGTAGCATGCTACAACACCCCAACTCTACCTCTTATGCCTTTCGTAGTGTCCAAAGGACAACAGATGGCCCAGGAACATGTGCTCACTCGTACTTCCAAGTCCAAACCAAAAGAGCCCAAGACTTCGAAGAGTGGCATTTTGACTAGGCTGTCCCTTTAAAGCCTCTGAAAACTATTCATAAATAAGATCCTCTTAAGTCCAAAAAGGGAAAGACGAAAAGCGCCCCAGAGGCCTGCCCAGTTGAACACAAGCGACTACAAAGACATGGAGTCCCTGGAGCTGTTTGGGGCCTGGCAAAAAATGAGAGGTTCTGGAGGTGCCCATAAAAGCTGAGTTTCCGGACAACTCCTGGCGCTCCTCTGAACATGTCAGTAACAGCAATCCGCAATGGCGTTAGTAGCCCTAAGGGCCAAGTCCCTCATCGAGCTTTATAGGAGCCCAAAACCCACTTGCAGTACATTTTTCGGGACCTGTGCGTAGTATGCAGTCGTCAGCGAAGAAGCAGTTGCTACAGCAGACAGAGGAGCAGAAGCAGCAGCTTCAGGCCTAGTGCAAGGCATCCGTTCGGCATCTGAGAGTTTCAGTTACGGGAGCCTTGTTCGGAGTCCGAACATTTAGGATCCTAGCAGCACAGAGCAGCAGCAACAGCCACAGAAGCAGCAGCAGCAAGTGGAGGAAACGCTGCAGGAATGAACATGTTTCAGGCTAGGATACAATGAGATCATCGACACAGGCATAACAACAAGACAGCATGCAATGAAACATCTCAAAGCTCTGATTCGCTTGATACTCGTAGTCCTGATATTGTTCCGGAGTGCTGCTGGTTGCAGCAGAGTGGTGAGTCCGGTACGGACAGGACAATAGCAACATGGGAATACGCTATGTCTCAACAAAACACAACTGGCAATTATGTCCCGGTATATAGTCACTATAGTCTTTGAAAAGATATTGTGACCTACTCCCCCAACGCCCTAAAGTCTATTCTACAAACGTCAGCTCTGGATTCCAAAGTTCCGGGTTGGCTTAGTCATGGTCTTGCCCTCACAATCGGGTGTGGGCCTTCCCTGATCCATCTTGAGCTGGCCCGGGCAAAACACCAATAATGTAGAGGCCTTAACAATTAGAATAGGGTTTTGGGCCCCTTATACTATAATTATAATCAGGAGCCCCCCAAAATAGTATAGGTAACTATGAAGGCCCCTATACTAACCGCAAAACACCGAATCCCAAGCCCTCAGCCACCAGCCCGGCAAAGCTCAAAACATGGCAGGTGAGGTTTAGGGTTATAGGGTTTAGGATCTGAAAAGCACGTGGTTTTGAGCCCTAGATAGCGGGATCATTCAATGCAAGGACCCCCCCGAAAAGCTGGGGAACCCTTTGTCTGTGCCTAATATATGCCCTAAACCCTAAACCCCAAAACCCATAGACCCCTAAACCCAAAAACCCTCAACCCTAAACCCCCCAAGACCCTATAAGCCCCACAAGCCCTAAGCCCCCCCACCCCCCCCCAAATGTGGGCATCTGCGTACGCTTGGGCGGCCTGGTCCAGCAGACTGCGGGGGCGTCCCTTGAACAACTCCTGGCCGCAGGATGAAGGTCTCTGTGAATCAGAGATGAGGTTAAGGGTTGGGTTGGGGTTTAGGGTTTAGGGTTTAGGGTTTGGGTTTAGGGTATTTGGGGTTTAGGGGTTAGGGTATTTGGGGTTTAGGGTTTGGGGTTTAGGGTTTAGGGTTTGGGGTTTAGGGTTTCGGGTTTAGGGTGTACTGGCCTTGTCATAGGGTACTGTAGGAACCTGGTTAAGAAACCCTGGGTCTTTAAAAGGGCTCTTAATTAGTATGAATCCTAATACATTGGGGATATAGGGCCATGGTTTCTCAATCGGGTTCCTGGATTACTAACTTGGGATCTGTGCTAGGCTTACTAGGCTCTCTTCTTCAGCTGAAAGTCCCAAACCGCTTGAGGCATGAACAGCTTAGAAACCTAACGCGACTGGTACAACTGCATCATCATGAAGTGACCTGTGAAAGATGCGCATCTACTCGCGCCCTTCACGGACACATGGAGGGTTCAAGGATGACGCCACACTATGGCGCTCTCACGCCAGGCAGGACATGTCAACTCGATAACCCAAGCTCTGAACCCTAGACCTGGGCACACGCCAGAAATCCCAACTAGCAACTCCAAACCTAACGTATGCCGAATGCCGGTTTAAACATCAAAGGCTCAATCTTCGGACGGTTTCGCAGTAATAAGGCCTGGAAAACGATTCCATGGTGCTGTCATGGCCCCACTGCTCTCCACTTAGACTTACCAGCGCACTTCTGGAAAGCTGTATCGGATACCGCCCCAAACCCTAAATCCTAAACATCCCTAAACCGCTGCCAAACCTTAATCCACCCGCTCCCAACCAAAATCAACCCGGGCCTCCAACGAGGGGAGGGCGTGAGATTGCTTCGCGGGGGGCTTGGTCGCCTCCTGCAAGGCAAAGACTATATGGGGCTTGGATGGCTTGGCCACGTGTACAGTTTGGGGATTGGGACTCAGGGTGTGTTGAACTCTAGGGCTCTAGGGAGCTTCGGTACTTTGAGGTTTGGACGTTAAGCTTGCAGGGATGGGGGGTTTTGAGGTTTGTGTAGCGCAGCGGGTTTTTGCATGGGTTTCCAGGGCATTCCCCAACATTCAATCAGTCGATCGGGGTTCAGGGCTGATGGACCAGCTGTGGGTTTTGGTCTAAAAAGCCTGAACGGGCCAAGACAAATCAAGGCCCTGTGTTGGCCCAATATGCAGTTACCACGCAGTATGGCGCAGTGTCATCAGCACAGCGAAGCAGGCAATGAAAGATGAAACCCCAGCCCCAAACCGCGAAACACGCCAAAATCCTCAACCCCTCAAGCCGGGATGAAGTTTCGAGCCGTCACAGTCCCCTATGTTACTATTCTCGGGCGGAACTTCAACGCACAATGAAATCGATCCAATACCCAGTCGACGTGTCTCCAGAAATCGCGGCAGCCAGGTACATCCTGTTTGATGCCACATGCGAGCTGAATCTTTATACCCTGACCAGTACCTAAACCCCAAAAGTAGGTAAAATAATGGCCCAAGACCTCTAAAAGGCAATTATTTTACATAGATTTGGGGTGCAGGTAGTAAAGGGCGGCCAAACCTGTATTGGCAGCTTCGCCACCACAGGAGGCTCTTTGTTTGCCGGCGGCGGGGGCGCAACCGGCGCCGCCTCGCTGTCAGAGGGTCGGGATGCTTGTAGAGGGTTTAAAAAGTCGTGACGGAAAGCATGGCAAGAAGCATGATACTGCATGTTAGAGCCGCTGGTGCACGCAAGCGTCTCGTTGATTGTTACACAAGAATCCAGGGAGAGAAGTAAATGTGTCAACGCACGTGGCGCTGATCATCGACGATGGATGACGAGTATCGTGCTGACTGGCAGTCCTCGTATCTGTCAAGTATAGTAGGCCTTCGGGTGTCGGGTGCTCAAGAGCGGATCTTCGGAAACCGATCATATTATGGAATGTCCTATGGACGAAGCACCTATAACGACTCTAAGCTTTCAGCTCATGAAGACGAAAGTTCACCGACAACTGGCCGCACCAGTAATAGGTATTAGGCGATGGCCAGTGACGGCAGTAGCAATAGAAGCGAGCATTAAGCCTTTGGTGAAGGCCAGTGACGGCAGTTGCAACAGCAGTCAGCATTCGGAGCAAGCGTCTATAGCAAACAAAGTAGAACTGCGAGGTCCACGAAGATTGTAGCTCCCGAGACTGAAACCCTACCTCTACACCCAAAGGGCCCAGACCTTGAACCTCCAAGTCCAAAGGAGCCTAAACCCATATGAAACCTCAAACCGAAAGAACAACCCTTAGGCCTCCAGGCAGCCCTAAACCCTAAACCCTAAAGGTTTAGGGTTTAGGGTCCTAAACCCCTAAACC
>CAJNDV010001070.1:3804-15716 GCA_905221635.1 Symbiodinium sp. CCMP2456
TATATACATATATACATATATACTTATATACTTATATACATATATACATATATACATATATACATATATACATATATACATATATACATATATACATATATACATATATACACATATACATATATAGATATACATATATATACATATTACATATATATATATATATACATATATGCATATGTGTATATATATATATATATACATATGTATATATATATAAACATATATATATATATATACGTATATATACATATATATATATATATATATACGTATATATACATATACATACATATGTATATGCTAACTATAAGTAAAAAGACACTCTATGCGGGGAGATTGGTAGTCTTATTCCGAACCCTATTCTGGGACTTCAGGTCTAGCACTTAAAGCTCGTGCTTGCAGGGTTTAGGGTGTGGAGACCTTGAACCTGCAACCTCAGCCCAAACATCTGTAATCCAAAAGGCTGCAACCTTAACATCACACCGTTTAGGCTTAGGGCTGGGGGTGTGGGGTTTGGGGTTTGGGAGTTAGGGAGCGAGGGTGTAGGGCTTGCGCGACAGTCATGGAGCCCCTGGCCTCGAAACTCACTGTGTTGGAGTACAAATAATTAAGAAAAGGAAATATCTCTCCAAGGCGCTGTTTTGTAGCACAAGTTAAGTATTCTTGTGGCCTGCATAGTACAAATTAAGTACGGGAAAAAGCTCCCCGACGCGCGGGCTGATCAGCTGATCGGCTGAAGCGCAGCTTGGAAACCCAGTTTGCGACCGCAATGAACATTCTGCAGCATGCGCGTGACCTTGCCTCTGATGTAGCTCGTCAAGGTGCCGGCACAAAACTCCATGTAGATTGCATCAGGCTCGCCGACATGCGCCGTGGTACAGCCTTGCACGACATAGAGGCTTTGGCATTGCTGCAGCATCTGGAATTCTTGTGCTGCGCCCTGGCAACCCCGCTTTACCTCAGAACAAGAAGCTGCAGCATATGTGCCAGTTGGAGCTATCAACTTTCAGTGCACTTGAAGTGGGTGGCACCAAGTGTGCCTAATTATGCTGACTGCAACAGCACAATAGCACAATACAAGTTCTAAGGCCCACCAATAATGCATGCACCGGACCGCATGGCTGTCCTCCTTGTAGACTGCGCCGTAGTTGCTTCTGCTCAAAAGAATGGGTGCCGTTGCATAGGTTTCCTGCCGGTTGTGCTCCACTTGTGTGGCGCTGTGCGAGGCAGCACGCGCATGGGCCTCTCATAATGGTTGGAGTGGTGCTGGCGCCAGCTAAAGGTGGTCCATGCGTAATGCGGCCCATCTTGCCGCTTCGCGTGCCGCGTAGCACGCCCATGCCACGCAATTCCCACCACTTGAGCCGGTTTTGCAGAATGGCCATGCCACGGGCCGGTGAACATTGCGACTGCCAACGAACCCAGACAGCAAACTAAGCATGCTGGCACATTGATTGGCATCTCCACTGGCACTTTGCTGGAAATCAGAGCTGCTTTCGCAGCTGCTGTCAGGTCAATGGAAGAAACTTGGCCAAGGTACAGGCACAAACCCAAGAACATGGCTTCTCCCCAGCTGAGAATGAAGCACATTTCGCATTTGAAGTGGGTGTTGGAGAGCAAGAGGAAGCTTGCAGCAATCAGGAGCAACAATGGCAGTTGCCTCGTGGCTGGATGCGGTTGCACTTTGGCACGATGTTCGCAACTTTCTGTCATCTCAAGCGGGCCATCCTGCGCCTGCGCACTGACAGTGAAGCCCAACGCAACATAGCATATAACAGCTCCGACGAAGCCGAGAGGTAGTAGAGCAAGAAGCTTGCCCAGCGCCCTTTGCAAAGCGAGGTCGCGAAGTAGCATGACCCCCGGGCGGCAGGCACTGTGCAAATCGAGCTTGATAGGCTCTGGCTTTTAGGCTCCATGCATATCCCCTAAAACGGCTGAATGCACATCTCGCGGCGTGTCATGAGGTCAAATACTCGCAGGCTCCGAAGTCTGGGATGTATCACCTGCGGAGAAAACTCAACGCCACTGGCTCGCAAGCCTGGCATTGCAAGCCGCTGCACCATGCTCTTGATGCTTGAAGAAACTCCTGGCAACGTGACATGGCACGTGTGATCCCGGCTCAAGCGATCAATCTATGCAACACCCCGACAGCATCAGAAGCCTGGGCCTTCATTTTCATCATTCAGAAAGGACCGCTACTCCCAACTGTAATGATCTGGAGTCTCCTTTCAGCTCTTCAGCCATGCCGAAAGCGGTCATGTCGTAGAGATTGTTCTACACCAAGTTATCTACAGCCACTAACTGCGAGCTGAAGAAGATGCATGCCGGGCAAGGTGGGTGGGAGCCGAAAAATTCTGCCCCAGAATGATGCCATGTCTGTTGCACAGCTCGGAGCTCGAGCAGCTTCGGCTGTAGATAAAACACAATGGGCCGTAGAAAACTGGTGTAAAACAGAAGTGAGTAAAAACAGTAACCGTTCTACAACAAGTTATCTACAGCCACCGAGCACCAAAACTTCGCAAACAAGTTTAGCTCAAAATATATCATCGCACAATGTTTCTCAGAAATCCCATCCAATGCATATCGAAGTCACAGGACAGACACAAGCCGAGAACCCTGCACACAGACTCCGCTGTTTTTCGAGTCGTGGTGTTTTACAAAGTCTGTGAATGCGAAGGACCTGACGCATGCCAGAAGGGCAGCTGCCTTCTCTGGGGCTTCCATCAGAAAATCATCCACGCACGCCAGGAGACAGAGGAACAGGTGAAGGACCAGGAAAGCGGGGAGAAGCGAGCCCACCAATAAGCAGAGAATGAGGCCCGAAAGGGCAGCAAATGTAAGCGTAAAGCTCATCGTCCATGCGAAGCAGATTGAGACCCTGCTCTTCCGGAAGTATCCGGAGCGACCTGTGAGCGGACTTGATGTCCATCACCAGTGCATTGCACGGAGAACATTCACCTCTCACGGGGGAGGCCACGCGGACATCGTATAGAGACGGAAGGCCATATTTTTCGGGTATATGGCATGCCCCATTGGCATTGGAAACACTTGAATCCATGATTAATCTTGGCTTTTTTCAAACACCGCTGACTGGTATATCTTGCGCAAAGCCTGTCGGCACGCCCTGCAAGAGACAAGGCCAAAGTGAGCGATACTTGTCTTCAACAAAAGCAGCCAAGTGCCGCAGTGCCCACAAGGCGTAAGGTCAGGTTGCCCCCCGGGTGCCTCCCAGAACCCTGAGTCCGGCATTTGCAAGTCTTTGCGAAAAGGGAGCGACCTCTTCCGCGCAGAAGAGAGGCACGTCGCGTGTGCACCACCAGGCGCTGGGGGGCCTGAATGGAGAAAAGGAAAGAGTGAAGCTCCTTGCGCAGTGGACCCAGAACATCTTTCAGGCCCGGCTATGGTGATGACCAGTCAGGAAGCGAATACATACCCCCTCCATCTTGAGAGGCACACGGAAAAGAAGAGCGGTTTCACGGGTATCGTTGCCAGAGCGGTTTAGCGTCTACAGGTAAACACATGCTCCACACACAGAGGCCTCTTTCAAGTACTTACGTTACATAACATATGTAAACCTTCTGCATGTGCCTATGCACATCTATAAGAACTTTTGCACTTTGCGAGCTGCAGAGATCCGTCTCGGCTACTTGCTATGGGGGACAGGCGTTTCCGCCCGGCAATGCTGTGCGCTATGCACATCCCCCCCCCCTGCGAAAACAAGAGCAACTCTTGCCCTCGGTACTAGTACCCTTCTAGCAGGGCCGGCCAACCGTCTCTTGATAAAGAAAGAGGTAAGTATCATGACTAAGATCATCCACGTTATCACACCGAACAGCAGCAACACCATCATCCGTGAACCAACACTGATCACTGTGATCGAAAAGAAGAGCACGGTAATGGCCTTGAGTTGGGGCTTCGCCCAAATGAACAATCACCGATCTGAGTTTGTAGGATCGAGGGCGGCAGGTGGTATTGACATCAAACTCCGGGAAGTAGACAACCGTAGAAGGGTGAACCCTGTATCTACGTTTCCGCGCTCGACCCTCTTCAAAGTGAAATCGGCCTACCTGCAAAATCATGGCTGGGGCGAGCAAGGCGGCAGCATGCACTGGTTGTTGCCGGTGCCAAGTGTCCACGAGGTCTTGAACCGAGTAGGAAC
This sequence comes from Symbiodinium sp. CCMP2456, assembly GCA_905221635.1. Classification (NCBI taxonomy): domain Eukaryota; class Dinophyceae; order Suessiales; family Symbiodiniaceae; genus Symbiodinium; species Symbiodinium sp. CCMP2456. Next base: position 7,967 of record CAJNDV010001070.1, read on the forward strand.
CACTAGAGTCATCGGCTAAGTCACCCGGGGGCAGGAGGCTAAGGGGCACAGATTGTCCTTCATCAACAACACAGAGCTGCGCTTGCTGCCAAGCCCTTGCCTGCCAGAGCACAGTGAGCCCCCGCTGATCAACCTGCGGGCGGCCCATCAGAAACTGAAGGAACTCAGCAGCGTCATGCTGCAGTTCCGGATTAGCCCAGCTATGCATCATGGAAAGCCACTCAGGATTCCTCCAGACGTGGAACACTGGGGCTGAAGGCTGGAAAAGAGCTCGGAACTGATCTCGAAAAATCTTTAAGGAGCCGGTGTGGCTTTCCAGGTGCAACAACCCCAAAAGGATAGCATTGGAGTAGCAGTAGTTTCTACTGTTGCCCAGCCTCACCCAGAGCGTTGCGTCAGTGTCGACAATCTCTTGGCCAGCGCGCTCATCCGAAGCCGCTCGTGCCGGAGAAAGCAGCCTCCCGAGGCCCAGACGGCAGAGCCCGCCAGTTTGTGCAGACAATGCCACGTGTCTTGGGCCGCCTGAGTCCTGAGGCCCACTTCGAGAAACATTCCCAACACCACAGCCTGGTACTCCTCCGCAAGGGGGCGGGTTGCATGGAACCGCTGTATCACCAGAGGGGCCGTCGCCGCGATCATGAGCTTGTCCAGGGCCTCCTCTATCTTCCGAGGTGTGAAGGTCTCGGCCTGCTCGTCCTTGACGTGCTGTTGGGACGTCGGGTCCCAGCGGATGCCGTGAACTTGCTTGCCACACTCTGAGATCCATCCCAGTCCTGCAGCCGTCGATCGGGAAGACGGAGATGCCATCATCGCCTGGAAGCGGTCCTTGATGACTTCGAGGAGGTGTTGGTATAACACCACCCTCATCGGTGAGCTCAACGCCGCCGGGCCCTCCCGCTTCTTCTTGTGCCAGGCTTGCCCGATGTGGTACAGGCTCTGACCTAGATTCTGTGGCGTCCGCGTTTGGACGAAGATCATGAAGCCAGTGTCTTGTCGGGTTATGCTTCGTTGTGCTTCCTGCCTCAAGACCAAGGTGGAGAGGAGGTTGACGACGTTCCGCACCTCCTGCAGCTCGTCCTTGTCCTGCTCTTTGGTCCCCGCCCGCTGATTCTGCGTCTTCCGAGCCCTCCATGGTGGCTTGTCCTCCGGAGACGTTGGCGCCGACCAGGAGAGCCTGATCGAAGGGGTTTTGTCGGGGCCGGCCTTGGGTTTCGTCCTTTGCCTTGCTGTTGACGTCCTTTGGGTCCTTGCTTTGGCCACTTGGACGGGTGGTTTCGGCTGTGGTCCGGGTCGTTGTCCGTCGCCTCATGGTCCAGGTCCTGGGCCCAGTCCATCTCCATCCTCCCCTCTTGTGGCTCGCGCAGGCCCCCTGTCATGGAGCGGAGGAGGTTCAGCTCCTGTGTCGCCATCATCAACTCCGTGGGAGGGGGCATCTCCATCCTTTCGAACATGGCTGACCCGGGAGTCAGGCAGGCTACCCGTGAGAACCAAGGCCTTGCCCCTAGCCAGCCTGCGATGCAAGTAGACCCCATTGAAGACACCTATGCAGGCTCGGAGATGAGCATCCTTACGCTTGTAGCTCTGGCCGCAATACTGACAAGGATTGGTCAACCCCAACTTGCTATCCTTGATTTCCTGGATACATCTCTGAATGAGGGCATCGCAGTCGGGGTGTTTCTGGGACATGTGCCTCCTGACGTACTGGGGCTTCGCACTCCAATGATTGCACTCGACGCAGTGGTGGTGTTTCTCCGGAATACACGGAAGCAAAGCCAGGTCTTGCCACCCACAATTGTTGGCACATTCAAGTACCTCTTGCGAGTGTATCAGGGCATCCGTTAAGAGGGGCAAAACCATCTGGGTAGTGGCCTGTTGCTTGTACAGTGCCCTGAGAAACTCGCAGCTCCTTGAATTCACGTGGTAGTTGAAGGCATGCCAGGTGCTGAACTCGTGAAGACAATGCTTACATGTGGGCATGCCATCTTTGGCATGGGCCATCTCCGCATTCTGTATGGCTACCTTGACTTCTTTATCCCGGAGCTGCTGTTGTTCCTCATCAAGATGGTTGCAGTACATGTGTCGGCGCAGAGACGCTTGGGTGGAGAACTCCTGTCCGCAAATTTCACAGCTAAAGACCTCATGTAGAACACAATCCACAGGCTGAAGCCTAACTGTGCTCGGGGAGGGGGTGGCAGCAGTCAGGTCCCCCCAACCGTCAGAACACGCAAAGAGCTGCCCCCTCACAACGGTGCGCCATTGTTGCTGAGCTTCACCTGGGCTGAGCGTCGAATGAAGAAACTGGTCAGCCTCCACACGTAGCTCAAGTGCCCGGCGTAGGCGGCGGATAGGATCCGGGAGCCGAAGCCGAGCTGCAAAGGCGACATTGGTCTCCCTGGTGAGCATACTGTGCGAATTGGCAATGGCGCGGGCTTGCTTGAGAAGCTGGGTTTGCAGGGTCTGCATCTCTTTTATGGGGAGTCCTGTGCAGTCCAAACCATGCAGCAGCGCCGGCCATATGCAGCCTAGCCAAAGCTGCATACGAAGGCGAACTGGCACCACACGGTTGCGAAGTATCTTGCCGAGCCTTGAGTAGGTGTTGCGGGCCAGGGTGAGCCTGTGCTTGAACGTCTCCTGCTCGAACTTCCGGAAACAGATCACTGCGCCCAGATAAACGTGTTTAGAGACAATTTTGATGTGCAGCACCTGGTCCGGCAGGGGGAAGCGGAAGTAGCGATTTCCCTGACGGGTCACCGTGTACCGTTCTAGAGCTCGCTGAGCCTGAGTTCCAACACCGCCACCGTCTTGTCCTGACTGATGGTCAGGCCGTGCCTGAGGAGATGAGTCAGGACATGCTTCATGGCCGCATAAGCTCGTTCTAGATCTCTGCCATTACAGATCGTCCAGGCATAGTGCATGTCATCTGCGTAACTCGTGTTAGTCTTGGTGATGTCGAGAATCTCAGGATCATGCATGCCCTGTAGCAGCCAGCCACAATACACTGCCCATAGCAGCGGAGAGAGGCCGCAGCCTTGACGAAGGCCGCGCTTGAGACTAACAATGCGTTCTAGGCCGCAGTGTTTGATGTGTAAACCCGCCGTGTGATGTATGAGCAGAATGGCCTCGATGAGTGGCTCCGGGGCCTTCGCCTCCCTGAGTGCCTGCTGCAGAGAAGCCCAAGGCACGTGATCATAGGCGCAGGAAACATCCAGCGATAGGTGACAGCCCCCATAGATACCAAGCCCGGTGCGTCCTTGGCGTTTGCCGTGGATGTTGTTGGTGTTGGCGGAGACCAGCGTGCGCACACAGGCGCAATGCCCGATGACACGCTCGAGAGCCTGCGCCAGGGAGCGGCCGCCCACATAAGCGTACTGTGGAACCTGCTTCAGGCATTGATTGGCTGGGCCTTGAAGACGGGCTGCGAGGACCGCCGCGAGGACTTTGGCTTGTAAATGTAGCAATGAGATCGGTCTCAGATGTGCCGGGGACTTCATGGGTTTGCCTGGTTTGGGCAGCAGGACAAGCTCGCTTAAGCACCAGGCCCGTGGCAGGGTGGCAGCACCAGGCTGCAAGTAGTGTTGGAACTGGAGCTGCAGAACCGGGATCAATTGTTCTCTATACTGTTTCCACAGAGCGACCGGAGCACAGGAGCCTGGCAAAGCTTTGCCAGGTTTGAGGCGATTGAAGGCCTTCTCGACCTCGTGATCCGTGATGCCCGGGGCCTCGGAAAGGACGGGTCCGTCCGAAGCTGGTCCATCGTATAAGGTCTCGAAGTGGCGGACTATCTGCTGAAACTCGGCCTCGTGGGTCTGAAGGTGGCCGTCGGCAGTGCGGAGCTGAAGCCTGCGACGAGGGTTGCGGGGAGCAAACTGCTTGGCTGCCTGAAAAATGTTGTCTGCCTGAACGACCTCGGCGACCCGCATGATCTTCTTGTGTCTGCACTCCCGCCGGAGGGCTCTAGTTTGGGTCTGCAGCCGCACGGAGAGCGACCATGCTTGCAAAATGATCCTGGGGTCCATGCCAACTCGCCTCCACCTGCCGAGCCGCACGCCGAGTCTGTGGAGGGCCCCACGGGCCTGCCACATGGCCTGCACCTGCGGGGTCAAGGCATCGTCGCTAGGTGGTGTTTGCCTGGCGGGTCCTTGGGCCACCGCTTGCCTCCAGCCTGCCAGCAGCAATTTGTCAGGGCACAGTACCTGGGCGGCATGGTAGTCCGCCTGAGGCATGGTGCGCATGATCTCCTGGCCGAGCTCGTGCGCGAAGTCGGTCTGGCCAAGAGCGCGCTGGACCTGTTTTGGCGAGAGTCGGGGTGGTTGCACCTGCCGTGATCTCCTGCTTGGCGCCACCATGGCAGCACACACAGGGAGGTGTCTGCAGCCGGAATGGGGGACGAACTCCGTCATGAGCGGGGCGGCTCGTCTGGCGGCTTGATCCGCTTGCGCTGCTCGAACAATGACATAATCTATCTGGGTCCCCTGCTGCGCCGTTGCATGGGGTGGCACATAAGTGCGAGCCAAGTGTTCAGCGCACAGCATCCATGAGTACGCAGTAGTTCCTGAAAAGTGCCTTGATCTGGGTGGGAAGCGTTCGTCGACGCGACCACCCCGGTCCCGCAGATCGGCTGTTCTGGGGTCAGGCTGGCATTGAAATCACCGGCAAGAGCAAAGAAGCTACTCTGCGATCTCCCCCCTAACCACTTGTCAATGCCTTGCCAGATTTCGCGGCGCTGCTTGATCATCTCGCTGATCCTGTGCTTGCCCTGAAAGGCCTGTTTCCCAGGATTCCAGGCCCACTGGTAAGTGCATAGAAGGTCAAACGGTGCCGCTAGCTGGAGCCGCACATGGAGGAGACGGCCCGGGCTGAGGACGCTGTAGCGGAGGTTCTCTGGTCCGACCACTCCTGTGCGTATGAGACAGAGTATGCCTTCATGATCGTGGCCGGAGCTGTGCACGGCATGCCAAGTGATGGGGTCTGGGCCTCGGCCTTTGCCGTAAACTCGAGGTCCTCCTTCCACCAGGATGACACAAATGTCGTGGCCCCTCCCAGCAAGGTGTTCCTGCTGCAACCAGGTGAGGATCTCGCGGTATCGGACACTGGTGAGGCCGCCGCTGTTCCAGCATAGCAGTCGTAGACGTGGGGCCTGTAGCGGAGGAGTGGGCGTGGCACTGGGGCCCGATGCCGGACCTCGACCGCCTCGTACTTGTCGGATGTGCATGAGTTTGCCTCGATACCAGGTGGTAGAGGTGGTGCTCTGACCGGCTCGAGTGATTGCTCTTTGGAGGGCCCGTTTCCGCGTAGTGGGGGGGCCCGATCGTATCTGCGTGGTCATGTGGCGCGATGCACTTGGCTTCGCCCTGAGGTTTATAGAAGAAATCTGGTCTGAGGCTCCCGGGTCCCTGTAGTGCTCAGCGGACCCAACCCTCACATCTACAGCAACGGTCTGTTCGAACATCACGAGAAGAAGAAGCGCAACCCACAACTTGGAGTTCAGGGAGTGCACTTTGCCGATGCTGTCCCGGGACTTGGGACCCGGGCGGCTGCTCGATATCGTCGTAGGGCGGGAGGGCGTTGGCCTGGCAAGTTGTGTTGCCTGTGGCAAGCAATGGTGCCGCAGGGCTGTGACGCTCAAGAGGGCGAGGTGCCCACGGCAGCGGGGTTGTCGGCATTGACGCGGTGAGCTCGCCAGGAGGTACCTGACCGCGGTGTCAAAGCTAGGCAGGACAACCTCGACAATCCACATGCAAAGGAATATTGCACAGGTATAAGTCACCGACCACGAAGAGGGGGAGCTGCAGGTACCGTACCTGGCCATCCGGGGCAAAGACAAGGACATTGAATTGGCGCAACGATGTGCAAGCTGGGCTGGTAGAGGCTCAGTGTTCGCTGCCACCAACTTTTCTCCATGTCGGGTTGGCTCATCGACGAGGGGTTGTTTGGACCCGGCTGTGTCATCAATGTTCTCGTCTACAAACCGAAGCTGCTGTATGGCGAGGTTAGCACACAAGATGGGAGTAGCCCAGAGATCCATGACAGCCCGGGTCCCTACGGCTCGTATGGTCGATATCAAAACCTCGCACCGGGGAAGTCCTGGGTGGATGCCCGGTGAGCTGTGCGAGCTCGGTTGGCCCTGCAGCCCTCGGCTAAGTTGCCCATCCCTAGGCTCAGTCTTCTCGGGTACGCCTGGGTAGCCAGTGTACAGTCGTATGTGTGTGACTGTTATGGCTGGGCAGTAGGCACAGCCCAGTGTAGGCACAACCGGCGCAGCAACAAATTGAGGCTCTGACTTGCAGTTGACCTTGGGCTTGGCCGTCGGGATGAGAGCCGGCCCCGAAGATGACGCCGTGGTAGTGGTCGGGGTGTCCCACGAGGCCCTGGCTGTTGAGGTTGTGCTCGGGTCAGGGCGTCGGCGGCGATCGCGGCGGGGAGTCGCAGCATCCGGGAGCTCGCTGGCCCATTCGACCACTCTGTTGCCGCGGTGCCTCATGACATCCTCGTACTCAAACTCAACCTGAAGTCTGCGGAACTAGGTGCTCGGCGTGGTCCTCGGTGTCCTCGGCCTCCTCGGCGTCCGCGGTGTTCGGGGCCTCATGGTCCAGGGGGTCGATCTCCAACGTGTTACCGCAACAGGTCTGCAGCTCACAAGCCTCTGCGCCTCAGGCGATTCCTCCCGGAGATGTTAGAGCAGTAGTGCACTTGCCATGTTAGGAGAGCCTGGGTGTCCTGGCTTGTTGCTTGTATGTGGAGCCTGCGCTTCGATGTAGGGCTGCCTTCGTACACAGCGGCTCAAATCGACCCAGCAGTCCAGGAATACCAAGGCATGGCAGACTTTCCTGACTCCCTCCCCGGCTCCGCTGACTTCGTGGATGATGAGTCACCCAGGGGGGCCGAAGGCGGGCCATGGGGTCCACCGGTCCCGCTGCCAGTGCAGGCTCTCCGTGTGCCTGCCCAGCAGCTGGCGGGGAGGATCGCCAACTTCTACGAAGCTGAGGGGCTGACTCCGGCGCATATCCTCTGCCACCTCCCATGGAATTGGAGGGAGCTGACAGACTTGTCCGTCACCGTGGCCCACCTCACCCACACGGAGGGGCTCCACCCTAGCGACGTCGGCGCCTCCAGTTTTGAAGGCCAGAGGGTGCTGTGCAAGCTGGGGTAGTACAAGAGACACCACCGCTGTAAAGCGGCTTCGTCCGGAGGGTACGCCGAAAGCCTGGCTGCAGAAAGTAGGGCACGTGGATGTCCATCGATCCACTTGATGTCCCAAGCATTAAAGTAGTCCGGGTCGTACAGCCAGCCTCGTGCCTCCTGGCACATGCATTGGCCCAGGAAGGTCCGAAAATGTAGTCTGGGCTCCCGCCGTTGACACAATTCTCTGGCGTATTCTCTCGCCGGGCTGGCGGGAACCTTGTTTCGACCTCGGAGGCCTTGGCACATCTCCACACCGCCGTCCACACTGCCACAAGAGCCACCCTGTGGCATATCTTCTGAAAGCACATGTGGTTCAGAGCAGAGCCGGAAATTCTTGGATTTGCCGTGATCACGGCTGCTCTCGAACCTGTGTCTGCCGGCCGCAGCTGCCCTATCCTACCGGGGGTTCCGGTTCCTCTGCAGCCGAAATGCTTATCTATAAGAACATACATACATACATACATACATACATACATACATACATACATACATACATACATACGCATATCCATACACACATCCATACGTACATACATACAGACATACATACGTACATGTGTATACATGT
>CAJNDV010001072.1:1252-15414 GCA_905221635.1 Symbiodinium sp. CCMP2456
AAATTCAAAATTTTTGAATTTCTATTCATTTAAAAAGGAAAAAAACTTGAATTTTTGAAATTTTTGAATTTTTAACTTCAATCTGTACAGACAAAGATAGCCGAAAGGCCATCCCCAAATAGACCCTAAAGGTCCTACGTACAAAGCCCTAAACCCTAAACCCTAAACCCTAAACCGACTCAAGCTCAAACTTTTCGCCCAAGCTTGGGACTGAGGGTTCAATCTTAAGGCGGTTGGTGGGGGGGTTCCTAAAGAGGGCTTACGGTTTCAACTGTAATGGTTCCTAAAGATAGGGTTTAGGGTTTAGGGTTGAGGGTTTAGGGTGACTGTAATGCAGGAACCTGGTTAAGAAGCCCTGGCCCTAGAACCCCCCAGATATTGGGATCCACATGTATCAAGAACCCTACGGTTTAGGGCTTAGGGTTTAGGACGCTAAGGGTCCATGTATCTAAATGGTATAAACATTGGCCCAAAGTACCGATATTAGGCTCCACAATTATCAAGATCCCTAACCCTAAGGGTCCATGTATCCAAATACTGTTGATGATAGAAATCCTGCATTACGTTAAGGACCCTAAACTATAGGAATTATGGCATTTTCCTTATGGGTGATGCAGGATTTATATCATCAACCGTAGTATAAACATTGGCCCCAAAGTACCCGTATAGGGACTACTTCCAGACCAAAGTACATACTATTGGAGTACATGCACCCTTGCGACATATCAGGATCCACAATTATCAAGAACCCTCAACCACCCTAAACCCTAAACCCTAAACCCCTCACCCCTCAACCCTAGCGAGGACCCAGGGTGCCCGAATGTAGGTTCTGGCAGGGAAGGACCTTTCGTTAAGGGTCCGAAAGACCGAATAATCAGTATTTACTGGAGCTCCCATGGGTCCAAAGGACCTAAAGTTAGGGTTTAGGGTTTGGAGTACTTGGGTTGCGGATAGTAGTTATCCAGGTTACTATATGGGAGAGTGGATGATTATTAGGTACTTGGACCCTAGTATGGGCCCTTAGCCCTGGGACCCTTATATACCTACTGTATACCTTGTATGAACCCTTAAGGGACCCTAGAAAGGCCTAAGGGTCCATATTAGGAGCCTTACTTTTAACTTTGGGATGGCAATCTCCGACACAACCCTCACTTTAGGGTTCAGGGTTTAGGGTTTAGGGTTTAGGGTTTTCAGGCTGTCGCATTTAGGGGGTTCAGGTTCAGGGTTTAGGGGGGTTTAGGGCTTAGGGTGTAAGGTTGCCCATACGGAATCATAGAAAACCCTAGCAATGAAAACACGACTCCAGGGCTTTGGGATTTTGAGTTCAGGGTTTAGGGTTCAAAGTGTATAGGGTTTAGGATTTAGGGTTCAGGGTTTAGGGGTTTTGGGTTTAGGGTTGGGACGCATCGAAACTAGAGACTCTGCCAGAAATCCCGAAAACCTCGATCTTACTGAATCACGGTTCCGGTGGGTGTTAGGTCTAGGGTTTAACCTGGTTTAACGGCTTTGGGCGTAGGTAGGCTTCAAGGATCAGGTTGGCACGTCGGTCTCGGGGCTTTAGGCTAAATTTGGTTCCCAGTCTCATGATTTAAATTTAGGGCTTGGAGAAACGACGATCTCCCAGTAGCATGGTAGCATACATTTAGTTGGCTTCACTACTTGCTTGAAGGGCCTTAGCCTTAGGAATTTCTGAGGCAACATTCCACCCTGTCAACTCGCACGAATCGTCGTAGGCTGTTCTTCCTCGCGGTAGCCGCATCCTCTGGCTCGCCCAGAACCAAGTAGGCAAACCAGATCTCGCTCTTCGTCAACGGCTGGCTCGGCCATCTTTGTTGCCTTGCTTACCTGTTCTTTCTTTTACTAACGCAAGTGTACGCAAATATCTGTAGGCTTCCGCTTTAACGATGTGGCATACTACCGGTGACAAAGGATGTGCCATGGGAAGGCCACCACTTGTCGCTGGAGCAGCCCATACAAGCCCTAAACGTATTCCCAGGCCGTAGGCAGGTGTAGAATATAGGGAGGGTAGCTGGGGGGAGTTTACAGACAGGGTCCAGTGGGTAATAGTTGAAGGCCTTCATTTGTTTATGAGTGGACCCCTAGATGACCCGATGAAGCCTTAAGAGAAGTTGAAAAGATGTCCCATACTTGCATCGAGAAAGTAACCCCAGCCCCCAATCCCAAACTACCCGAAGCCATAAAACCCAAACCCTAAACCTGAACTGGGCCCCCAATCCCAAACTACCCTCAGCCCCAAACCCTAACCCTAAACCTGAACTGGGTCCGGGACCGTGCTTCTTCCAATCAATAGGTGGCCCGGCAACCTCGGAACGTCTCCGGGTTCGGTGCTTGGGTTTAGGGTTTAGGGTTTAGGGTTTAGGGTTTAGGGTTTAGGGTTTAGGGTTTAGGGTTCAGGATTTGGGCTTCTTTGGGCTTTGTTGCAGGGGCCGGGTGAATCTTCAATGCCTTCGGGAGTCCCTTCCAGAAAGGAGGCTCCGTACTTGACGCCGAGCTCCAAACCCCGAAACCCCTAAACCCTAAACCCTAAACCCTAAACCCTAAACCCTAAACCCTAAACCCTAAACCCCTAAACCCCGAAAGCCCCAAAGCACTAAACCCCGAAACCCTAAGCAGTATACTGCTTTGCCATGTTTTATCACTATACATGTCAAGCCCTGAGGGTCCATGTACTCAGAAAGTATATGCTAAGGCCTTAAAGTCGTCCCTACATAGGTGCTTTAGGGTCACCGTATGCTCAAAGGATACATGGACCCTTTGCCCGGCTTAGGCACGAAGAGGCTGCAGCTGAACAAGTACGGTTTCGGGTTTAGGGCTTGAGGGCTGCTTCTGGAACTTACACCAAAACCCTGAACCCTAAACCCGTCCCAAAACCCTAAACCCTAAACCCCAAACCCTAAACCCAGCCCAAACCCTACGGCCCAATCTTTAGGTGCAGCGACTTCAAGGCAGAATGCCTCTTCCTTCCTAAGGTTCCATGCCACAATATACTATAAGGTTTAGAGTTTAGGGTTTGGGGGTTTAGGGTTTAGGGGTTTAGGGTTTAGGGTTTAGGGGTTGTAGGGTTTAAGGTTGAGGACTTAAATCCTGCATGACCCATAGTAAGGTAGATACCATAATTCCCATAGCTTAGGGTCCTGAAGGTAAATTACTGCAGGATTTCTATCATCAACGGTAGTCTTGGGTTTAGGGTTTAGGGTTTAGGGTTTAGGGTTTAGGGTTCCCTAAACCCTAAACCCTAAACCCTAAAGAGTATGTACTTCTAGGCCTCGGAAGGATTCCTTTACAGGTACTTTGGGAGGCCTAAATAAACAAATAAATATACGTATATATATATATATATAGTTATTTATATATAAGCATACATATATATATATATATAATATAATATAATATATATATATATATATTTATGGTATATACTTAAGCCATAAAGTACCTATATAGGAATCCCAAGGAGGCCTAAGTGCAAAACTAGATGGCTACATGGAGCCTCAGGGTTCGCATGATTGTAAGTCCTCAAATCACCTGTCTGCAGGGCATTATCTGGGAGGGTTTAGGGCTTATAGGGTTTAGAAGGTTTATGGGTTTAGGGTTTAGGGGGTTTAGGGCTTAGGGGGTTTAGGGTTTAGGGTTGTCGGTTTTGGGTTCAGGGTTTAGGGTTTAAGGTTGGGCTTAGGCGTGGTTTCAGGGTCCCAAAGTACCTTACAAGTAGGAACTCGAGTTTGGGATCATAGTCTGAGTCTAGGGGGAGTCTATGATTATCAAGCACTTGGGCCCGTGGAGTTTTCCCACATCAACAAGCCTAGAGTAACCCAAACCGCCGGCCCTGTACTACCAAAGCAAATCCCGATGGCCCTGTTGTCTCGAACCTTACGGCCTTTGAGGCTTTTGACGTCCTAAACCCTAAACCCTACACTGTAAATCCTAAATCCTAAACCCCTAAACCCTAAACACAAACCCTAGACCCTATAAGCTCTAATGTACTGAAGTCGGCATGTGCGGTGCGTACGGGTTGGCTTTGGGGTTTGGGGTCTAACGTCGATCTCTGTGGCACCACTAGACCATGGCAAACTCCTGTCGGAACAAAGCCCATGCTTTGATACCCCACCCTCAAGGATCATGGGACTTAGTAAGGTAGGTTTCAAGCGAGTTGCCTAGGTTTCTACTGCAAACGAGCTACAACTATAACCTTGTCAAGGTATGCACTTTACAGTAAGATGTAGTGTCCGGAAGAGCCCAAAGCCCCAAACCCCAACCCCCTAAACTCAAACCCTACAAACCCTAAACCCCTGAAAGACCCAAAAGCCCAATTCAAGTAGGGTCCCACGCCCACTCATCCGTGCCGCCTAGATCGAAGCTGTTCCTGTAGGTAGGCCGACCTGGGTTGTGGATGGCAGGTTTCGGTGTGGGGTTTAGGGATGTTTTCGGGCCAAACCCTAAACCCTAAACCCAAAGCCCTACACCCTAAAATGATGGGTTTAGAGGGTTTTGGGGTTTTTGCGTTTAGGGTTCCCAGCTGCAATATAGGCAAAAGGGACCTCTATCAGGAGAATAGGCCTTTAAGTTTAGGGTTTAGGGTTGAGGGTTTAGGTTTTCGGGTTTAAGCTGTCATGCCCTGCCTGTACTTGATTGGGTAACGCAATCTAAAGGCAACCAGAGAAGCCACACATGCTGAGCCGTCAAGCAGCGACAGCAAAATGCACCTTAGACACGAAGCCCCTCGTCCAAATACGCAAGAATATGCTTCCCTGAAAACTGGCTTGCAGTCACTGCTGTCACGAGGCATAAGCCATAATAAACAGCACAAGTAGAGCGAGAAGCCGCACCAACCGTAGACCCTATATAATCCCTAAGCCACGTTTATAGCCCACACCTCCACTACTATAGCTATAATATTGAAGCCCTCAACATAGTATAGGTAATCATTGAGGCTTCTAATATTACTTCCGAAATCCAGTTTACAGACCCCGAAGCCGGAGCAATGCAGCCGGCCCGCTCTCGATGGCATTGATGTTGAATTGGCCATGAGACCGGAGCACTCCTGATACTGGGTTTATGGTTTAGGGTTTGGGGTTTGGGGTTTATGGTTTAGGGCTTGGGGGTTAGAGTTTGGGGTTTGGGGTTTAGGGTTTAGGGTTTGGGGTTTAGGGTTTAGGGTTTGGGGTTTAGGGTTTAGGGTTTGGGATTGAAAGTTTAGGGTTTAGGGTTTGGGTTTAGGGTTTAGGGTTTGGGGTTTAGGGTTTAGGGTTTGGGGTTAGAGTTTGGGGTTTAGGGTTTAGGGTTTGGGGTTTCGGGTTCAGGGTTTACGGTTTAGGGTTCAGGGTTTGGGGTTTAGGGTTTAGGCTTTGGGGTTTAAAGTTTAGGGTTCAGGGTTTGGGTTTAGGGTTTAGGGTTTGGGGTTTAGGGTTCAGGGTTTGGGGTTTAGGGTTTAGGCTTTGGGGTTTGGGGTTTGGGGTTTAGGGATGGAGAATTCTGTTGGGATGCTACAACGGTTCCACATAGAGTCTTCGAAACGATGGCTTCAGGATCTACCTAAAACACGGTGGAGCTTCGCACCTAAAGTTCTGTAACCCAGAGGCTCCACATATATATATATATATATATATATAACCATTATGGAATTAGGCCCCTAAAACCTTAATAAGGATGGTCCTTTGGGACCTAATTCCATAATGGTACTACATGTGAAGCCTCTGGGTAAGGTGTGTGAAAAAACTAATCATCTAAACGGCTGCTTCCATGGCTCCTTATGGATGTCTCTGTTCCTTGATGAAGCTTCTATACGGGAGTCTGCAACGGTCCTTTAAAGGGTTCCCTTATTAGGCATTCTGAAATGTTTTAAGGCTTCAAAGCCTGAGAGGAGAAACTACGCCATCGTGGGGCTAAGGCTCATCCCCAAAATGGTTTCTTGAGGATATTAGTTTTTAGGGTTTACGGTTTTAGGGGTTTAGAGTTTATTCGTGGATCATGTGTGGTTTTCAAAACGTTTCTACGCAACTGGTTGGCTCTGTGAAAATAGCCGACAAATTTGGATGCCATACTACATAACCTTCGTTGTAGTACCTGCCAACCTCCAAGCAGGGCCTAGAGAGAGCAATACTCATTAGAACAAGATGCACGGCAAAAAACATGCATAGCATCTGGCACGGGACAGCTGAGCTGATGGAATAAAAGTAACTGCCGTCCGAACTGGCCGCCAAACAGAGCTGTTTTTTAACCCAATTCCCTCAAGCCGTCATACAGAAACCAGTGTCAAACTAGCAACCTCAAACCAATCAGGCTTCATACTTCAACCGAAACTGTTGAAGAACTTCTGCGGCTGCGCACTCCAGAACAGTTCCACTGCCCCGCTCACAATAATTTAAACATCACTTACCGGAACCTCCCGTGTACGGTCACGTTTGAACCCTACTTACAACTAGGGGGCCTGCAACACTTGACGAAAGAAGTCTATATAATTTGTTGATCCCCGGCGTTGGTGTTTGGACTCTTTAGATTGAGGATTCGGTGGAGTTTTGAGTAGGATTTTGGATCAAGGGGCTTGGGTCAGCTAAGGGGCAAATGAATTAGGGATTTCCTTGTCATATAACTTTTTGGGTTTAGGGTTTAGGGCTTGTAGGGTTTAGGGCAAACCTTCTATGGTCTAGGCGGGGACATTCTTACAATTCGTGCAGACCTTTAAATTAACAGGCTCGGCAGGGTTTAGGGTTTAGGGTTTAGGGTTTAGGGTTTAGGGTTCCCGCGAGCCTGACAATACGAGCACTGCCGGCAGCAGCGGCAAAGACCAGCAAGCTGCCAGTGCCGTTGGAGAGAGTTTCCTCCCAAAAAACTTGTCTCTAACGGTTTAGGGTTTAGGGTTTAGGGTCTACTTCTCCTAGAAGGCCAGCAGACCAGCTTGTAAAGCATCCTCTCACCTTGCCTAAGTCGGCGTTAACGAAGTGTGGGGTTCAGGGTTTAAGGGCCACCGGTAGAATAGAACTAACACAGGTTTAAGGGCCACCGGTAGCTTAGAACTAACATAGGGGCCTTATTGACGCTGACTGGGTTCTAGGGCACCTTATACTACAAATGCAAAAAGGAACCCTGAGGAATACCTGTGGCCAAAAAACCGACCTTTTCGAAGACGTATATACATATATATATATATATATATACATACATGTATATAAACCCTGATAAGGAGCCCTGACAAAGTATGTTGTTTTCGGCTACAGGTTGTATTCACAATTGTGCAGGCTCCTCTATTTGGCCATTGAAATGAAAAACCATCCTGCTCCTGTCTTGTCGCGGGATGAGATCCGAACGCAAGCACTAAACCCTAGACCCTACGTTCCCAGTTCCTTCTCGCCGTGAAGCAAGACAAATTTTGGAAGCACCAGAGAATCACATCATCATGTAGGTTCTTAGGATTTGCTTGTAGCCGAAAAACCCTACCTTCTCAGTGTCCCTTATGAGGGTTTCTATATATACCTCCTTAAAGAGCCGTTGCGAAACCCAAACACTAAAGCCTAAACCCCTAAACCCTAAACCCTAAACTCTAAATCCTAAACCTTACCAGGGACACCCTGAACCCTAAACCCTAAAAGCCTCCAAGTCCGGCATTGGCCACCTCGTCCCCTAAGGGTCCTAACACCCTCACCCTCCGGTTTGGGGTTTGGTTTGGGGTTAAGATTTAGGATTTCGGGTTTAGTTCGGTGTAGGCTTTAGGGGTTAGCTTTCTTAATTGGGCGTTAAAGTTTAGGGTTTTCTACAAAAGCAAAACCCCACTATTGGTATCCGTCCCGGCCATCAGCCCTACAAAGATTCTGGGTTTAGGGTATCCGTCATCAACGTCAACCCTGAAAAGGTTCCCAGACCTGCCTATATCCCTTCATTCAAGAACCAACGATTTAGAGCCGAGGGCTTCGGGTTTCGTGTTTATAATTATAGGGTTTACTGTTATGGGGTTTAGGGTTTACGGCTTGGAGGTTAGGGTTTGGGGTTTAGTGTTTGGGGTTTAGGGTTTGGGGTTTGGGGTTAGGGGTTAGGGTTTCGGGTTTAAGGTTTGGGGTTTTCGGGTTTGGGGTTTAGGGTTTGGGGTTCGGGGCGTGGGGTTTAGGGTTTGGGGTTTAAGGCTTAGGGCTCACCCGGTGGTGAAAATTCTTTGAAAACAGTCCCCCGAAGACTGTCCTACTTACAACCTAAACCCTAAACCCTAAACCCTAAAAGATAAACCCTGGCACCTACTTACTGCACACTCGGACGGTCGGGGTAGATAAAGGCGTTACCTCCCCTAGACCAACATGGAACCGCAAACACGCGGGCCCCTGCCCAAAACGACACACCTACCCTGTCTACACAGCCAAATAGTAAGCGTTCGTATCCTGAAGGGGTGTTCAAGGTTTCTTGAAGGGCTGTAGAATGTCACTAGAAGGGTCCGAGTACCTCCAAAACTTCTATAGAGCCCTTATTATCCTTAACAGTGGGTTTGTTTGGGCTATGGTAGACACGGTTTGGGTGTAGGATTTACAGAGTTTAGGGTTTTAAGGCTTAAGGGACAATAGGAGGGACCCCTCGAAGGGACCCCTAATCCAAATACCCTGTATAACCGTAATAAAACCTGTATATACCCCTTATATAGTCTCATAAAGCTCCTATATGACCCCAAGGGTCCCTTTAAGGGTCCCTCCTTTAGTCCCTGGAGCGGCTTGGGTTCTCGGCTGACGGCCCCCTACGGCTGCTTTGTTTGGGTTTCGGGCTTCTTGCCACGTCTTAAAGGTCTCTCGCATAAGAGGCTCTTAAGGGCGTTCCTATAGAACTTCCCTCAACCCTAAACTTAATTAACCGATAAACCCTAAGCCCTAAAGCCGGATCTTCAAAACTTGGACTTCTGAGATCCCAAAGAAACCCAAGGGCTCTCCTTAACCAGGTTGCTGCGTAGCCTCTGTATAGTAAGGGTATACCCTTTCTTCCTAATACTCGTTTCAATAAGGGGACCCTAAAATAAGAAGAACAAAAGGGTACTACTCCGGAACCTAATTAAAGTTCTTCTGTAGGTCCTACACCCCAAACTCTTAAACTCCTAAAACCCGAAAGCCTAAACATCGAAACTCGGACCCAAGGGCTGAACTAGGGTTTAGGGCTGAGGAATTAGGGTTTAGGGTTTAGGAATTAATTAGGTTAGGGTATAGGAATTAGGTTTAGGTATTAGGGTTTAGGGTATATCAATCAGGGTTTAGGGTTTAGGAACCAGGGTTTAGGGTTTAGGAATTAGGGTTTGCATTGCTTCGAGCAATCCTTTGCAAATGCAGATGTCACAACCTAGGCACCAGGTAGCCTCCTCGAATAGTGGGAGGGGCTTTCCCCTCGCGCAGTGACCACACAGTGTCTCACCGAACGGTGCCAGTTTCTGGCACCCTGCTGTAGTACAGCGCGTACCTCCACGCTCATTAGGGCGCTCACCATCGATCTCGTAGCGTAGGCGCCAACCAGGCCAACAGAGGCCGTCCTCAGAGCGCGCTTTCTTCGTACACCAAGCCGCCTTGCATGGGATGAATCCATAATACGCAGCAAGCTAACCTGCGAAGCTTGGCAGGAAACTCGCCAAGAAGGCGCTCCATCTTGAGCGACGCCGGCTCGGCACGGTCGTTGGCGGCTATACGCCACCCATTCAGATGCCACAGCTTTAGGGTTTAGGAATTAGGGTTTAGCGTTCCTACAAGGGCTCCTTTCAGGGTTCTATTCTACGCCTCCCACAATAAAGGTTCTTTTTCTTTGAGGCACTCTAGGGTTTAGGGGTCCATGTACCTCTGCAGTATGTACGTTGCCAAGGAGATACCAGAACCCTGGGGCAGGTTTAGTCAGGACCCCTCCTATAATTTAGGGTTTAGGTGTTTAGGGCTATAAGGGTGAAACCCCAAACCCTAAAACCATTCTGAAACCCTAAACTCTAAACCCAGGGTTTAGGGGTTTGGGGGGTTTAGGGGTTTAGGTTTTGGGGGTTTAAAGGTTTAGGGTTTAAGGGTTTAGGGGGTTCAGGTTCAGGGTTGAGGGTTTAGGGGTTTAGCAGTCTCGGGTTCTAAGCCCTCGAAGCCCTCGGCCTCGTCTCCGCTGCCATGCCAAGCTGGCCGCAAAAGCCAAACTGACCTGAGAGAAGCCCTTGTGGGGGTTTCAGGATCCCTAAACCCCTAACCACCAAACCCTAGACCCTGGGCCCTAAACCCCAAACACCAACTCACCTGAGAGCACTTTTGGGGGTTTAAGGGTCCCTACGTCCCCCGCAAGGATCTAAACAGTAGCACTCCCAGTGTGGGCTGAAGGGTCTTTATAGGAACACCCATTAAGGGATCTACTTTTTGGATCCTCCCGCGGGTCTGGGACACCTGTAGCCGAAACGACTCACCTTTTTGGGGCTCCTTATTATGGTTTCAAAAAATACAGCTCCTGAAGAAAGGTATGTCTGTTTTTGGGCCAAAAGTAAACCCCAAACCACTAAACCTTAAACCCTGAAGGGTTTAGGGTTTAAGGCTTGCGGGAATTAGGGGTTCCTTGAGTTTTGAGCTTCTGGTTTAGGAAATGGGGTTTGTAAGGGTTCTTGTAAGGGTCTACAGATACCTCGGCTCGGGGGTTTAGGCCTTTAGGGCCGGAGTTGTTTACAGGTGTGTTGAGGGAGGGGTTCAAGGTTTGTCTTTAGTGCTTTGGGGCTTACCGGTTGCTTCGAAGGGCTCCTGTAAGCAAGCTTCTGAACCAAAAAACTGGTAACATACGATTGATGGACAAAATCCTGCATGACTTTATATACCTAAACTATGGGAGTTTTGGTACTATACTATATTTGGGTCATGCAGAATTTTGTCCATCAACAGTATCCCCATTTTGCAGAGATAGCGAAGCAGAGCCCGGTTGGGCTTCGACTGGAAAACCGGCACGATGTCGCACTCATCAACCGGGTGACGGTTTGCTTTGAAGCCTTTCACCCCCAGGAATTGGTACAACTCGTGGTGCTGGGGGGCTCTTCTTCCGAACACCGCGCTGCAGCTTCTTCCAGACCTTGTGCAGGCTCTGGGCGATGTTCCTGTAGATATTGTGCCCAAGCTGGCGATTCAGGGAACTCGATGCTGGCATCGGGGATCTTCGCGATATCTTCCACGAAGAAGGAATCCTTGATCTTGCTCGGTCCGCGGCCTCGTTCGACTGCCCGCTCGGCTTGTGACATTCGGAGTATGACCTCTGGTGGTACAGGGCGATGTTCCTGTAGGGTTCATGGTCAGACCGTGCATGCGTCAACTCGTGGTTCTAAATTCTCTGGCTTCAAAACTCCACTCCTCTTAGAACACAGAGATACTGTTGATGACAGAAAACCTGCATTACCTTAAGGACCCTAAGCTATGGGAAATATGGCATATTCCTTATTACTGGCAATGCAGGATTTATGTCATCAACCGTAGTTTGGGGAACCCACTAGACCCTAAACCCTATACCCTAAAACCCTTAAACCCTAAACCCTGAACCCTAAACCCTAAACCCTAGACCCTAAACCTTAAACCCGGAAACCCACCAGGAAGCAAGAGCCTCTTACGTGTTCGCGCCCCTGAATTGAAGGAAACTACAGGTGATGAGTTTAAGGTTCAGGGTACTAGTGTAGGGTTTAGGGTTTAGGGTTAGGGGTTTAGGGTTTAGGGTTAGGGGTTTAGTTAAAGGAAGTTACAGGTGGGGAGTTTAGGGTATATAGGGCCTCTATAAGGCTGCTATAAGGTATATAGACCTTCTATAAGGCTCCTATTACGGTAACTTCCCACCTGAAAATGTCCTAGATTGAATTGAGGTCCTGAGGGCTTTTGGGGTTTGGGGGTTTAGGGTTTAGGGTCTTGGACTCTAAGGGCCACTTCTGTTCAGCACGTAACGCAGGGGCCTTAATAATTAGAATAGGGTTTTCGTGAAACTATAATAAGAACCCCGCCAACTTAGTACAGGTAACTATTTAGGCTCCTATATTAGGGATCAACTCTTTACTTCGTTTCAAGCCAAGATAAGTCATGAGGTAGACCCCTGATTAATGAACCCCTCTCGCTTAACATGGAACCCTAAACACTACACCCCTACACCCTAAACCCAAACCTCTAAACCCCTACACCCTAAACCCTAAACCCCTAAACCCTAAACCCAAACCTCTAAACCCCTAAACCCTGAACCCCTAAACCCTCAACCCTAAACCCTATGCTAGAGTGTAAGGCCCTCAAATCAACAGGGTTTATCCTTCCGGCGGTCTGCGGGATGGGAGAAGCTCGTATGCTCAGGCCGCAAAGGTAGCAAAGAGGATAGGGTTTAGGGCTTATAGGGTTTATAGGGTTTAGGGCTCAGGCTTTTCAAGGCAACTAGACTTTTGCGGAAGCCTACTAAGCTTCGCAACAAGGCCCTTTGGCCGAGCGTTAAGGGAGCAAAATCGAGAAGCCAGAAGCAAACAGTTCTTCCTAAACCCTAAACCCTACCGTACGGGTCCAAAGGACCCGAGAATTAGGTACTTATTTTACGGTATATGATGATTAGGTACTTGGACCCTTAGCTTGATCCTAAACCCAACTCTAAACCCAAAACCCTAAGCCCTAAACCCTAAACCCGAAACCCTAAACCCTGAACTCTAACTCCAAAGAACTCTAAACGAAACCGTCAGACCTAAACCTTACACCGCTACCCTAAGACTGTTCCAGCCCAGCGTGACTTGGGGGTTTCCAAAAATAGGGGACCCTAATATAGTACCCTAAATAATAGGATCCTTACTATAAGGACCACAAAATACGGTACCCCCTATTTTCGGAAACTCCCACTTGGAAATCCGAAACAACTCCAACTCAACAGCCGCAATCCTCAAAGTTCGACTGCTTGAGATCAAGTTTAGGGTTTAGGGTTGAGGGCTTAGGGTTGAGGGCTTAGGGTTTCGGGTTTTAGGGTTTGGGGTTGATTAGGGTTTAGGATTTAGGGCTTTACAGTTTTAGGGTTTGGGGTTTGATTAGGTTTTAGGTTTTAGGGTTTGGAGTTGATTAGGGTTTAGGGTTTAGGGTTTTAGGGTTTGGGGTTGATTAGGGTTTAGGGTCTCAAAGAGCTGAACGCAATGCCCTGAGGCCCATGCTATGACCTCTTATGTGTCCGCGACCATTGGCACAAATACCTCCGGAGACGCAGCTGCAAGCGTTTAGAGGCTCCCATGCAGGGGTGTTCAAAAGGTCCGTTGGGTGAGGGACCATTGGGAAGGCACTTCCAACTAAGCCTAAACCCTAAACCCTAAACCCTAAACTATGTATGAGGACCTGAGGACAGGATCTTCAAACCCAGAACCCGCAAACCTCTATTGCCCTACTTGTACTTAAAATCTACAAGACCGCACTAAAACCCCATGAAACCCTGCAGAAGCGCATTTAAGAACCTGTCGAAGACTGCAAACTCAATCCAAAACCTTAGGAAGCCCGATAAACACCCCACGAGAGCCCCTACAGAAGCCGACAGATCCCGCTTCTAAAAACCTTTCCAACCCAGAAGACCCTTCCAAACACCCATACACCCTCAAGCCGATAAAGACACTCGAAGACCTGTTGAAACCCTGAACTATTGAGGCACGCCCTAGTAGTACCTTGGAGGATCCAAAGAGCTATGTACCGTCGAAGGCCCGTGTCTCCGAATACAGTGCTTTTGTTGTAGTTTGGGCTGTAGGGTTAAGGGTTTCAGTTGAAGGGTGTGGGTTTAGGGTTGAGGCTGGTTCAGGGTTTCGGAAAGGGTTCCTAAACAGGTTCCATCAGGTGGGCTTCATCATTTTAGGGTTGCGGATTTTAGTTCTTTTCATTAGTGGCTAAACCCCAAACCCTAAACCCTAAACCCTACCTTCTGGGGGTTCCTTGCATCATGGCCGTATGTATCTCCTGAGAATGATCGAACTGAGGGGGCTTCAGGTGCTGCTTCAAGGGTTTAGGGTTTAGGGTTTAGGGTTTGGGTTTAGGGTTTAGGGTTTAGGGTTTAGGGTTTAGGGTCAAGGGTTCTAGGGTTCTAGGGTTCAGGGGTTTAGGGTTTAGGGCTTTAGGGTTTTAGGGTTTTAGGGTTTTAGGGTTTAGGGTTTAGGGGTTTAGGGCCCAGGGTTCAGGGGTTTAGGGTTTAGGGGTTTAGGGGTTTAGGGG
>CAJNDV010001073.1:0-15709 GCA_905221635.1 Symbiodinium sp. CCMP2456
ACCTGCGGTTTTTGCCGGCCCTTTTTAGTTAGCTCTTTGAAGCTTTCACCTTTGTATAGTCTTCTTGAAGATTGTCTTTCTTGATTTCTTAGCTTTCCTACTTTAGGGCCGCGTGCGGCAACCGCCGTCAACGAGGCCTGCTCACGCAAAAAAAAACCACTTCCCATTGTAGGGGCAAATCTCCTCCGCCTCAAAAGACACAGAAATGTCTCCGAAACAATAGGTCCCACGCGGACCACTGCGTCGGCTTCCTGGCATCAAGATCGATGTGTTCTTCGCGCTGGTGCCAAGTCTTTTAACCTGTTTGTGTGTTTGCTTGGGTTGGCAGAAACTGCGATGGAAGAGAGAAGTAATTTCAAGTCGAATAAGTTGAGATTTGGACATCGTCTGAGTGAGATTCTTACCGTTGCTAGCCGTTTTGTCAGCTTTGGTTTTTCCCGTTGTTTGCCCTTATGGTCTTGCTTCCCGTCATTGGAATCACCGGGAGCTTGCTACTCAACGGAGCGTTTTGATGAATTTTGAAACACGCAGTCGCTCCAGACACTGGTCGCCGCAGATCGGGCAAAACTTTGGTGAAGCCTCAAACGCCCCGGCAGAATTCCGCAGTTTTTTTGGCTTCGGTTGGTCCCATTTTTAGGCTAAAAACTGGTCTCCAAACTGAGATCTGATTGGAAACTATTAGAGGAGACCCCGCTCGAAAATGGACTTCAGAATGGATCGCAAAACTTGGACAAAAACGCTTCCAATTTTTTGGAACTCTGCTCGAAAGACAACCTTGCAGTCATTGTGAGGTCTCGGTATTGTGCTTTCTTTTTGGTGTCGGTCCACGCAGTGGGAAAACGCACATGCCATGGATATGTTATGAGCGCATGACCGCCGACCATTCGTGTCGATTATTGCTCAGATTGCTGGATTGAGGGGCCCTTTTTTCTCTGCTTTGGTGCAGCGCGTGGGCACAAACTGCAGCGGCTGTCTCTCACGACGCCCCTGTTGCTTCTGCGATGTGTGAACACTGTGTTAAGTGGCAGGATGGATGACTACTCGAGCGTCAGGGCGATCTCTGCAAATGAGTTGCGGCCTGTAAGTTACGACATGGTGGTTCTGTTCGCCTGGGCGCCTTATTCACTTCTGCAAGCTCTCGTGGTGTTGCGCAGGCAGTCTGCAATGTCACGGAAATTTGTCTTGCATTATGGGGTGGTTGCCTGCGGGCTTGTTGCCGTTTGGGCACGCTGCACGCTCACTTGCAAGCCCGGCTGCTTTGCTCCGCCTTGCAGTTGTCAGCATTAGCCATTGCGCGACCCATGCTTTACAGGAAGCGGGGCGATGCACTTGCCATTGCGCGACCCTGAAATCNNAGCGAGGCTGATGTTAATATGAGACCCGTAATTCACTGCTGAACGATTTTTCCCGGCTAAGTCTGTAAGTCGCAGCTTGTTTCACCGCTTTTAGTGGCTTTCTTGTATTTTGTTGCTTATTGTCGATTTCCTTAGGACCGAGTGCGGCAGCCGCCGTCGACGAGGCCTGACCACGCCAAAAACAACGAAAGACAACCTTGCAGTTATGCGCGGGTCATGTGGTCAGTCGGTCGCTTGAGACTGTTGACCATGATGTAACGTGAGAACTACTTGTCAGCAATCCCAAAGTATGGCAAGCAGATAGCAACTCACGGTACTCCCTCCCATTTGAAGATCTAAACTAGAGAAAATCTTCGAATCGTAGGTGTGGTGCAACACGCAAAGTTTCGTGCACATTTCCACACGAAGTGGGGTGTTGTTCCCCCCGATACAGGTACTACACGCTCCGCGCTGTCGGAATAACCAAACATTTGCCATGAGCCCATCTGACGCTGCCAGCGCTGCTAATCTCCAGTTGCAAGCCCGTGCAAAGTTTCACCTTTAATGTCGGCTGCAGCAGAAACTGAGCCAATGCCCTTAACACTGCGCCTGAACCTCTATCCTTACCGTTCTTTTTTTACCCACCCCAGAACAGCTTCAGAAGCAGTGCGACGAGTCCTGCACCAAGCTGCGCCCGCGGTCGTCACAGCCATCTGCAATCCTTCCAACCAACATGCTCAAGGCTTGAATAGCCTCGAGGGTTAAGTACATCTGAACATGCGACAAGAACTGTCATGAAACACTTCACCTTAGGAGGCACACCTCCGATCTTGTCAGGCAGCAGTTTTGTTGTCAGCTTTCACATGCGCGGCATTTCAGGCTTGTTCCAAATCACAACGTGGGCATGTGGCCACTCGAAGACGCCTGAAGGGCAGCAAAGAAACGAGCACAAAGCTCTGCGTCATGGAACGGCTGCTATCAATCGCGGAGGCATTCGTTCGCAGTCCTAGATTCCTATATGAAGCCGCAGGCTTGCAGTCTGTAGTCCGGAGTCTGTGAATTACGAACGGCAGGACCTGCAACAATTTTCGTGCTCGAGCAAAGCTCACACAAGTCAAAGCGGCGACACAGGCAGGCTGATGCCTCCCAACATACAGGTGGAAAAAGAAAGGCTTCTCCATCACCGTCGCAGGTGACATGGCGGCAGCCAAACGACTGCGCAGAATGGATCTGTTTGGAGATGGCCTTTGCAGTTCAGCAAGAAAAGTCTGCCGCGTCAAGCGCTGCGTCCGCTGACTCAACAAAACGTCTTTCCAACATGAAGAAAGAATGGCCGACGCGCTCCCTCCAGTGGTCACTTATCAACAAATTAAAGAATCTTTCTAGCGCGTGCGCAGCTAGAAGACGCAAAAACAAAGTTCCACTCAGTTAGAAGACAGCCTCCCAGTGGGTCTAGCAACTGCAGGCTGTTCCAAGCCAAAGCTAGTCTCCTTTTTGCAAAGCAAAGCTTTCTCACTCGTCGTCCTCCGGAATTATGGTCGTTCTGTTCCTCCAAAGGGCTCTGTACACGGCTTGGCCGCTTCACAACTTTGTATTTGGCCAGCGAAGCCCAAGAAAGCGATTCATGTGCTTCTCGTTCTGCTTGTTACCGAAAAAACAGCTGGCAAGTTTTCTTTCGAACCAATGTTCGAATTTGAAACGGACTTGCTGGTGCATGAGAGGCTCCACAGTGGTGACCCAGCTGTGTTCATGGGCCAAAAATGGCTCGTCTGAGCTGCTGCATGCTGAAGCACAGATGTTGGAGACCAACACTTGCAGATGTCAGATGTCTGCTGCAAGAAAGAAGAATGGAAGTCGTTTACGACTGGAGAGAAGGATGCATCCATAAGAGGATGTCTGCTACAGGGAAGGTGTTCTCCACCAGAGAGCAACCAGAGAGCGGAAGGAAACCGAGAGGAGTCTCTCAAGAGAGGGAGGTGTTGCACCGGAGGTCGCATCCAAAAAGACAGTTCTTATGGAAGTGGCAAAAGTTGGGTGATTTCTGACACTGGAGACTTGGAGCACAAGCAAGGAAGCAAAACAAACAAGAACTGCAAGCAGACTGCCCCAACGGTCAATGCATGCATGCCTGTCAGACTGTCAAGATTGTGCGCCATTCTTAAGATGAATCTTCTTGTGCTCGCTTGCTTCGACATTGCTCACTTTTTTCGCCTTTCGCTTGCCTGTGACAGGTGTCATCGACTGCATCTTCATCGCCCGAAGCTTTGGAAGCTGACAGAAACTCGACAAGAAAGCCCCAAACCAACCTCGGCACGCAAGATGAACGGCATCGACGCTCCGGGGCACGAAAGATCAATGGCATCCATTTCCCGACGACTACGGGCACGACAGATCAATGGCATCGATTCCCCAGTTGTACCTGCAATACAGGACGTACACAAAGTGAAGTATGCACTTGCCAAGTGCATAGTACATAGAGTGAAGTACATCCAATGAAGTGCATTTACCACAGTACACAGAGTGAAGTACATCGAAATAAGTGCACAAAGGGACTCTATGCATCTATGCACTAGACTATATGACTCTATGTACTTGACTCTATGCACTGGACTATTGTACTTGATGACTCTATGCACTTGACTCTATGACTCTCTGACTTTATGCACTGGATTCTATGTACTCAAACTGTGCACTTGACTCTATGACTTTATGTATTTGACTCTATGACTTTACATAGCGCAAAACTCTTGGCAAATGATGCTTTCGGGCCACCCGTCTTCTAGTTTTCACGTAATATAGGGGGTAGGCTGCCCGGGTTCGCACTATGGTAAGAACTGTTGCGTTGTGAGGGTTTTACATTTAGCATGTTGAAACGCTGCCGAGCTTCACAATACCATCGTGGCCGATGGCAACGCCGCTGTGATTCACAATCTCTCCATCCGGTATACAATTTTTTTCTGGATATGGGGGTTTACGAAAATAGGGGGCTCGTAGTGTGGGCCCCAAATAGTAGGGTTCCTTGATAATATGGACCCCAACAAAGTACCCTTATTTTCGGAAACCCCCTTTCAGACATTTCTTGCAAGACATTTTTTGCGACGCCTGACCATTGCTGTTCCAGCGCTGGGCCTCTGGGCTAGGGAGAGGAAGTGTCAGGAAGTCTAGAGTTTAGGGTTTAAGGTTTAGGGTTGTGTCAGAAAGCTTGTCCAAAGCAACGCGAAGATTTTAGATACAGCGCAACGCATTTTGGACCTTCTCCTTTCCGGGCACTCTCACCTCCCAGCTATTCTTTACCCAGTCCCGGGAGTCTGCCGAGGTCGAGCCACCACTGAAAGATACGGGGGTTTAGGGTTTAGGGTTTAGGGCCCCATGCTTGCAGTACTGGGATCACCAGTCAGGGAAACTCGTCATGATTTGCTCTATTGCGTCACACGTCCTGTCACGAAGTGCTCCTGAGCGAAGGATGTTCTATTGTCATCCTTCTGATACGCATGATTTCGTTTCGATCATTGCTCCTCTCGAGCAAGCTCTGCGAGGGAGTTCTAAGTACAGAGCACCTTGCGAACTAAATGAACCCCAACAGGATTCACGGTCCATATATTTTTACACAATACATACTTTCTCCGCGCGTACAGTAGTACCAAGTTGTGATCCAATCTTCCGGTTCATGCAGTCTGCAAGGTTTTGCTCAGGTCGAAATGCCCGAGCTGCAACATGCGGCGTTTTCAATAGAGAGAAGATTTTCGATTGGCTTACCAACGTGTTGCCTCGAAGGATTTGAACGAATTGCTTGAATCAAGTGCTGCATCTACTCAGATATAAGAATATACTAATCACATTTCTGTATGGCTAGTTTGATTCTTATATTGTTACGTTGTTGTACTGGGAGCGCTCGCGCGCGCCGCCTCGGCAGCCGTGCTGGCCCAACGCGCGCGCCACACACGAAGGAAAGCGGACAAACGTTCCAGGAGAGGTTTCGGTTTGCAAGCCTTTTCCTGTTTGGCGTGGTTTCTGCGGGAGGAGATCGCATTGCGGCTCTGCCAAGCGGAGGGAGGAGGTAGGGTTGGGAAGGGAAGGAGACTCAGGAGACAGGCCACGGCAAGAAAGGCGAATTAATTCTATTCTTACATTATCATGCACAAGGTGCGCTCGGCCGGTTTATGCCCATCTTGAGTGCAACTCCGAGTCAATTCCCATCAACGTTCCCCATCAAAACCCCACATCACCCTCTCGTTTCAACTGTTTTCAGAGCTTTTGAGCAGCCGAGTTCAGCCGAGTTCTGCCGAGTTTGGCCCAATCCGTGCTTCATTCAGCCCCGGCTCGGTGTGAATTGATGGCCACAGCCGTCACCGCGCAGAATGCTCCGTATGCGACAGCTGCGCAGAGTCCGCCAGGGGCGCCGCAAGGCTTCCCAGGGCGCTGCTTCTTGGTCATGGGCCCTCCGGCATCAGGCAAGGGCACGCAGTGTAAGCTCCTGGCCGCAAGGTATGGCCTTGTGCACCTCTCTACGGGGGATGTGTTCCGAGACTTGGTAGAGCGGCGCACCGAGCTGGGCCTTCGGGCCAAGGACTACCTTGACAAGGGCTGCTTCGTGCCTGACGACATGGTGGTCAGCCTAGTGCAAGATCGCCTGCAACAGTCGGATGTGCGGGAAAGTGGCTGCCTGCTGGATGGCTTCCCCCGCACTACGGATCAGGCGCAGGCGCTGCTCAAGCAGGTTAGAGTCGAGGGCGTGTTTTTTCTACAGGTGCCTGAGAAGAGCCTTATTCAGAGGGCCGCGCAACGGCGAATCGATCCACGCACGGGGGAGATCTATCACTTGGAGTTTGTCCAGCCGCCTTTGGACATCCTACCCCATCTGGTCCCACGCGACCGCGATGATGAGCACTCCTTCCGGCAACGCATCGAGGACCGCAGTGCAGCAGTGACAACAGCAGTGATAACAGCAGGGCTGCAATGAGTTTTCAAGTGTTTCTCTGGGCTAGGAGAGAAGGGCCCGGACCCCCTCAAAACAAGATAAACATGAAGAAACGGCCGCCGCAGAGGTCTTCAAGGCGCACGTCCGGCGGGTGCTGCCCTTCTTCTCTGGCCGCGTTTCAAGCTCAGCCATGCCCTGGTTTGTTTTGCTGCCGCGTTTTCTTGCATTGCATTCTGCCTTGACACCTTAGCCGAGGTCTGGAAGCTGGACGCCACGCTCGAGCCCCAGGTCATCTTCCAGAAGATCTGTCGTGCCCTGGACCATCTCGAGACGGGGCAAAAGATGGCCGAAGTGCAGCATTCCCAGCATTCCCAGCATTCCTGCTCGATCTGCTTCGATGAGCCGGCAGACTTCCTTGTGAGCCCGTGTGGGCACCAGTGTGGCTGCAGGGAGTGCCTCGTGGCTGTTCAGCAGCATTCCGGCTGCTGTCCCATCTGTCGTGGTCCGGTGCGGGAGATCCAGCAGGTCTTTCGTTGCGGCAGAGAGGTGCCGTCAGTGTCGGATGTGAAGAGAAGCTTGGAGCCAGTGGCCCAGACCATGCATCCCGACCTTCTAGAGAAGCTCGACGGAGCTGTGAACGGAGCCGTAGAGGACGACGATTGGTCCGAAGATGAGCCGACTGGTGACCAGGACCTGGTGAAACTGAAGATCGAGCCGTGCAAAGACCAAACCTGTGCGGGTGAGGTGAAGGTCATGATCAGTGCTGATGTAGCCGACCTCATGAAGCGGGAGCCGGCAGATGTCGCTGCCTTGTGCAGATATCCAGTACTCGCATGCTGTAGCAACTGTAGCACGCGCAGATGAATGGTGGTTCCGAATGTTGGGTTGAAAGTTTTTTCGGGCACGTCGCTCTCGCCTACCTCAGTGAGGGTGCACACTGTAACATGGAGCAACCCCTGGCCCAGGGGTTACTAGGACCTCCCGAAGTGCACGTCCAGAAGGGATGTCATAAGCCGCTGCTGAGGGTGTAACCACCCCCTTATTAAGGTCTGCTGCCTGGTGGACGTCTCTGGTTCCATGGGGAGCACGGCAACATACGAAGATGCAGATGGCAACGTGAAGGATGATGGTTTGTCGGTGCTTGACATCGTGAAGCATGCGGTGAAGACGGTGATCAAGGCGCTCGGCCCCCAAGATCGCCTGGCTCTAGTGGCGTTTGACGACAAGCAGCGAACGGCGTTGGCCCTCACGGACATGTGCGATCGTGGCCAGGAGCTGGCATTGGAGGCCCTTGATGGCTTGCGACCGGGGGGCCAAACGAACATCTGGGGAGGCATGAAGGCTGCCATGGATGCTCTTCGCGAGGGGGCCGCCAGCTCAAAGCGACATCAGGCCATCCTCCTCCTGACCGATGGTCAGCCCAACATCAAGCCACCACGAGGACATTTGCGAGAGTTGGCCGATTACAAGGACACACATCCAGGCTTCCATTTCCAACTGAACACCTTCGGCTTTGGGTACAATCTGGACAGCGAGCTCTTGCTTGAGCTGGCGGAAGAAGGTCATGGCACCTACGCCTTCATCCCGGATGCGGTCATCGTTGGCACGACCTTTGTGAACAGTGTCGCCAATGTCCTCAGCACCTTCTCTCAGAGCGTCACCCTGAGCCTCATGCCTCTGAACGGAGCGCAGCTCGCTGGGCCTGTCATGGGCTGCTTCAAGGAGAACGACGAAAGTTGGGGTCGTGCTGTCCACCTGGGGCCTTTGCAGTATGGCCAAAGCCGCGACGTCGTGGTAAGGCTGATGCTGCCCCAGCCCGAAGGCCAGCCCGAAAGCCAGCCCGAAGAAGGCCAGGTGTACCTTGAGGCCGTGCTCAGCATTCCCACCTTGTCAGGTCTTGAAGAGGTCAGTGGCAAGGCCTTGACATCCTTGACATTGAAAGCCAACCTTGAGGCTGTGGTGGCCGAAGCCCGGGCCGATGCCGTCAGCACAGGCCACGCCGCCATTGCTTCGGCCATGGGCAGCGAGGGCAAAGCCGCGGGTGAGCAAGTGGCAGCACTCAGCTGCCGCCTGGCAGAGGCCGAGAAAGAGAGTCAAAGGCTTTCCAGTTCAAGTTCTCCCTCGGATCCTCCTGATGGCCGACTGCTGGCCCTGCGGAGCGATGTTGATGGCCGCATGTCGAAGGCCCTCAAAGGAAAGCAGCGCTTCAACCGTTGGGGTAAGCACTACCTCCGTGCCCTCACACGCTCGCACCAGCTGCAGATGTGCACCAACTTCATGGATCCGGGTCTGCAGGTTTATGGCGGAGCCATGTTCCGCTCCTTGAGGGACGTGGGCGATCGGATCTTCCTCGAGCTGCCGCCGCCCAAGCGGCAGGAAGCTCCTCGAGCTCCTCGTAACAGCTGCTCGCAGGGCTCGCAGGCTACGCCGGCACCTGCATCTCCGAACATGACCACCTACTACGCCGGTGCCGGCGGCGGCTGCTTCGACCCCTCCAGTACGGTGCAGGTCCTGCGTTCTGGCGCGGAAGGCCTGGCAGAGGTGTCTGTGCAGTTGCGCGACCTGCGTGCTGGAGAGGAGGTGCGAGTGGCTGACGGCTTTGCGACCGTGCGTTGCGTGGTGAAAATCGATCGGCCTTGTGGCAAGCCCTTGGTGGTCCTGCCGGGGTTGAAGCTGACGCCCAGACATCCCGTGCGGGTGGGCAGCGAGTGGCGACCGGCCTGCCGCCTGCCTGGCTCCATGCTGTTGCCCAGTTTCGCCGGCTGCGTCTACAACGTCGTGCTGGATCGTTGCCATGTCCTGCTTGTGGGCGGTGTCCACTGCGTCACCTGGGGCCACGGCTTCGATGGGCCACTTCACCACAACTTCTTTGGGAAGGACCTGAACCCTTGCTAAACCACTCATTTGTGTTTCTAGTGCCACCGTAATCCCGTAATCCCAAACTAACAGCTTCCGGGAGGAAGTGGTGAAAGCGCTTTCGGCTGCACACGGCTGGAAAGATGGACATGTTCATGTCATAGGTCGTCTGCGCGACGTGGCCGGCAATGTGGTGGGATTCGACTTCGCGAAGGCAGCGGAGTCCGAGTTCGAGAGTGAGTGGAGGCCCTCTCATGCTGCCAAGCAGCAAGAGGTAACCTGGGTAGTTTGACCCTACCATGTGGAGTTTCAATTTATTTCAAGGTTGTCGCAGCCTCATGTTTGTGTGACCGGTCGAACCGGAAGCAACATGGTTACAGTGAGTTGCGCCTGCCCATCCAGAAGCAATCACTAGGAGTTTGGCCAGGTTCAGTGTTTAACTGTTTGCTTTTCTATGCTTCCTGTGCCAGAAGCGTTACACGGGATGCTAACTTTCGGTCCGCATGCGTGCCCGAGACAGGTTAGAACAGTACAGTGTTCGTTTGACCCGCGTCGGAAAGACTGTCAGAACTTCTGGGCTCTGCCCCTCTGCCTTCTTGCTGGCTGCAGCGGACTACAGGGGATCTGCCTGACTCATTACAGGCACAGTCACGTGTTCATGTCATCGTGACAGTCAATCTTTGTTGGCAGGGGCTGATTGCGGCTCCTTGTGTTGGTTGTTGCTGATTTGCTTCTAAAAGACAGTCCGGCTCAACAAGACAGAAACAAGCTGCCAGCGGTAGTGTGGAGAGAACGCAGGGAAGCTCAAAACATGTGTACTTCGACGTCGACCAGACGATCTCAAAGATCCACGCTTTCAAGCAGGCCGCACGGTGGAAGCCAGGCGTGGATGCACTGCTCGTGCTCTCAGGGCGCGCGCAGATCCACTGGCTGGAGACGGTGCAATCAGATCATCGACTGTTCAGGGAATCAAGAGGTGTTGCACAATTGCCGCGTTTTTGCGTTTTTTTGGCGTGTGAGTGTGAGTGTGCGTGTATTTTTGTATCCCTGCAGCTTTTCGTGTTCCGTCTTGAGGCAAATGCAAGACAGGTGGGTGAAGATGTTTAGCCGCATGCAGATGCATGAGAATTGAATGATTGCCTCCAGACGTTGCACCTGTTGTACATCCGCTCATTTGCCCTTTGACGGTCTGCACCCATTGTGTTCATGTGTGTGTAGGTGTTTAGGAGCCTTCGAGCGAAGTTGTACATACGCCGTTGACATCATGGCGATGCTTGTCACTGCCGTCCCTGCATTCGCAACACCTGCGCCCACTCAGCAGCTTCGCAGCAATCGAATCCAGACGTTTCGGTTTTTGTTTGCTTCCGAAATGGTCCGAGAATAGAGGCGATGTGTGTTCGAGGAGATGCATGCTGCATGCATTTCAAGTTTGCCGCATGATCCTTGATTTTGGCCGAGGCAGTTCGACATCACTGCGCAGGATGCTGCCGACGACAAGTTTCGTGAGCTTTGGCCTGTTATGCCCAGATTATGATTATGACCACAAGTATTGGCAGTTCAATTTTGCCACGGTTGGGCAGAAGGCATAGCTTTGCGCTCTTCACCCAAGTCGAGTCTTGAGCTTCTCCGTGCAGCTCGTAGCTGCGCCACTCCCACGACAAGGGGGCGCTGGTCTGGTGTGATTGTTGCAAAGGCATTCCCTTTCGTGTGCAGCCTCTGTCGAGCCGCGCTTCCCAAGACTCTGAAAGCCGTTAAGCCGCTTAAAGCCTCGAGCTCTGTGTGAAGTGCACAAGGACCTCTTCGACGAGCAAAAGGCCATGGTCAAAACTGTGCGGAACACGGATTGGCCAGGACCTCGGGGAGCAGATTAGGATTGAGGGTTTAGGGTTTAAAGTTTAGGGCTTAGGGCTTAGGGTTTAGGGTTTAGGGGTTTAGGGTTTAGGGTTTAGAGCCCGTAAGGATCCAAAGCTTCGCACGAAAACCGGAATCCCCAAGCAACTTCGCATCCCCAAACCTGATGCCCTGGACAACACGAAACCTAAAGCCGACGAAGCTAAGCCCAAAACCCTCAAAACTAAGACGCCAAGAGGCCTTGCAGTTTTAATTCCAACACCCCCAAACGCACAACACCCGACCCAAAAAGAGAGAGCCGGCAGACCCAATCCCGGCAACCCTAAACCCTAAACCCAGACCCCCCTGTTCAATTTTTCAAAAACCAAACCCGGGTCTTTTTTGGGGGGTCTCCGGTGAACCGTAACGCTAAATCCTAAAACCTAAAACCTAAGGCCCAAAACCCGAAGGCCCTCAACCCTACCCTAAACCCTAAACCCTAAGCCCGAAGCCCCTAAACCCTAAAATCCCTAAGGCCCTAAGGCCCTAAACCCTAAACCCTAAACCCTAAACCTTAAATCCCGAAGGCCCTAAACCCTAAAAGCCCTCAGGCTCTAAACTCTAAAGCCCGAACGAAGGCCCTAAGGCTCCTAAAAGTCGAGGCTGGAGCTGATCTCGAACCTCCGTGCGGGCAACTTCCGGACCTCGGCATCCCTGCCGCCGCCCGGAGGTCGGACGGACGGGTTTAGGGTTTTTAGGGTTTAGGGTTTAGGGTTTTTAGGGTTTAGGGTTTTTAGAATTTTTAGGGTTTAGGGTTTAGGGTTTAGGGTTTAGGGTTTAAACACCAAACCCTCCAAAGTGCCCTTGATTTCGGGTTTAGGGTTTAGGGTTTAGCCTTAAAGGTTGGGGGTTGTAGGGTTGTAGGGCCTTGGAACCCCAAATCCCTCTTTTGGATTATATATTATATAGTGGCCAAAAAGCAAGCTTTCCGCGCGGTTTAGGGTCTACTTTTGGAAGGATCGGGGCTTTCGAGCTGGTAAGGAGGCGTTTCGGAATCCAGCCCCCCCACGAACCTCCCCAAACCGTAACCTCAAGCAGTAGATTTAAGTTTTGAGGTTTGGCCCATGGGTCGTTCTGGGATCGATGTTTTCAGTGATGTTGGACTTGCAGGGTGCTTCTGTTCGCGTCGAGCCGGCTTAGACTGGTGGGCACCGGGTTCGTGAGTCGGATAGGGCTGCGGATGCGAGACATGGATTCTTTGCAGGTGTCGGCATGCGGCTGTTTGGAGAAAAATGCAACCCGTCTGCATGCAGTTACCACTTGGGCCCAATCGCACTTTTCTCAAGTCTTGAGGCACGGCATGGACTGGTGTAGGTTTCAGGGTCAATCCTTACTAACCTTCTGCAATTGTTGGCTTGTAGAGTCTTTCAGGGGCCCCATGCGGATCCCCAGAACTTCAAACCCCAAGGCCGAAACGTCGCAAAGTTCTCAATCCCAGTGTGCAGAAAAAGACAGTCAAGGAAGGCCCCGTGCTTTCAGATCCCGCGTGAGTGTTCCTGACCCGCTAATGTCGCGTCAGCCGGGATCGATCGGATAGCTGCAGCGTGTTCGGCAGATGAAAGTCCCTGGTAGCATTTTGAAAGAGCCCTCTGAAGCTTCTGACACCCTGAAAGGAACAAGGAACCCTTATAGTGTTCTAGGAGCGCTTATAAGAGGAAGGCTTCGAAATCCCGGCACCGCCCCTCCCTTTTGGAGCCCAGGCACCAGCTGTGCAGGCCTCGTCTGGGACCGCTCGAAGTTGGACCTCTCCGATGCGTGCCTCGTCAACTCCGGGAAGGATCTGAGGGTTTAGGGTTTAGGGTTTAGGGTTTAGGGTTTAGGGTTTAGGGTTTAGGGTAGGACTTTTGGGTTGAACATAGGAACCTGATTAAGACACCTTGGGTCTTTATTAGGGTTCCTTATATGGATCCTAATATTTTGGGGAATATAGTGACCAAGGTGCCCTAATCAGGTTCCTACACTAGGGTGTTCAGGGCTTACGATTTCAGATTGTTGGGTTTAGGGCCGTGGAGGAATTCAGGGAACCATTAGGACTGTAGGGTTTAGGGGTAGGACTGTCGAATCTACGTTTGGGCTCGTTAGGGTTTAGGCCTTCAGGTTCGGGACTTTCGAGTTTGGGGTGTAGCGCGAGGCTTCCGGTCCTTTCCGAAGCATCCTCGGAACCTGCGAGCCGTCGGAGGTCTCTTTGGGTTGGTGTCGTGGCCCCTCGCAATAGTCCAGCTCCCGGAGCCGCAGTGAGCCGAAGAGTTGAAAGACCTCTAGGGTTTAAGAGTTTGGGGGTTCATGTTTTAGGGTTTTGGGGTTTGGGGCTTAGGGTTTTAGAGTTTTGGCTTCATGGTTTAGGGATTTGACGGGCCATCCTCGCCAGGTTCATTTGGCCCAGTGGCTACATGGCGAAGACGGAGTTCAACATCAACCACAAGGCGCAGCCGGAAAAGTCTGGGGTCCCAGCCCCCCCAATACTTTAAGCTATGGTCTTTCGTAAAGGGAAAATACCTTAAAGTATAGAAGGATCCCTAATTTGATATAATTTAATGTATATTCCTTAATTGGGGGGTATTGGAGTCTCTGTGCAGGGCGAGCTTCTCAACGGACGATCCTCTGCATTGGTCACGATCGAGCGCCTGATCGAAGCCCGGTGTGCGATGTGGCCCCTAAACCCTAAAACCTCAGCACAGGGTTTAGGGTTTAGGGTTTAGCCACACCCACAAGTAACCCTGGCCTACAGCGCCTCTTCCCTGCGCTGAGTTTTGGTAAGGAGTGCAACTCTCGCCGCCTGACAACGAATGCAGACACGGGCGAGCTCCAGGAGGTGAGATTTCCGGCAGTGCTCTTCTTTCTTCAACATATTATTATTATTATTCTTCTTCTTCAGTGTGTGGAAGCAGAGAAGGACTCTTGGGTTTGTGCTCGTGAGCCTACCCGCCTCCTGTGCAGATTCCAATCGGCTCGCCGTTGGCTTTCAACGAGATCAACTGGCCGGCAGCTCACTGTCCCTGCGGGTCCCAAAAGTCTGAAAGAGTGTGGGCAGCCCTCTGAAAACTGCATGAGGCCCTGCACCGGCACAGAGGGCTTGGCGGCAGTCTTCGTCCGCTCCGTGGACGTCGACCATCTGCTGCATGCCTTGGGCGGCTGGGGCTTGATTTCAGACTGCAACACGACTCGGCGAACGCCCCTCCGGATTCTTCTTGGGAATCTCGCGAACCCGAATATAGTGTGGGAGGCTGGGAGAGATCTGAGCCTTAACTTAGGCGTGGTGGCTCTACTCGACCATGCGCTCGGCTGCCAGTTGCCGCTGGTGCTGATGGACCGCTTTGTCGCAGGGATCGGCACAGCCAACGATCGGTATATCCAGTAACCGGATCCCCTAGCCCCCAATGCCTTCAATACAAGCAGAAGCTGAGTCCAACTCCCCGACTGATCTCTGGAGTCTGCCGACACCCGGAGCCCAGCTGTCCTAACTGCTGAGAGACTCCAATACCCCTTAATTAAGGAATATACCTTAAATCATATTAGGGATCCTACTATACTTTAATGTATATTCCTTAATTAAGGGAGATTGGAGTCTCTGGGTGCCAGGATTCCAACAACGCCGTGCGCACGCTGGACCAGGCGCTGCAGCGTGCCTTTCTCCTGGAGGCCTCTTCCACCCAGCTCCAAACCCCAAAGAGTCGACAGAACCTCACGGTTTTTGCCGCGATAAGCTTCCCAGAGACTCCAATATCCCTTAATTAAGGAATAGACCTTAAAGTATGGTAGGATCCCTAATATGATTTAAGGGAATATTCGCTTAATTGAGGGGTATTGGAGTCTCTAAGTTTGAGGCCTGAGGGACCCATGGTTCGACACCTGGCATCTGGCTACAGCGAATGGGGAGTTGTTGTAATTCCGCAGCGGGGGGAGTTCCCAGACCCACATCAAAGCAACAGCAGAGCCCAACACGCTTAGGTATGTATATAGTCTATGTATATATATATATATATATGTGTATATATATATATATATATCTATCTATATACATATACATATCCTAGAGTAGGTAGGGATTCATGATGCAAGGCATCTTTTGTTGTTTTAGTTGTTGGACGCTCTGGGAGTTCTGCCGGTCGGGGAGTCGGACGGCACTGGCCGGAGAAATTCACAGAAACCCCAAGCATCCGACCGTGCACCCTGGAGCCCAAATCCTTAAATCGATTTAAAATCGGTTTAGGGTTTAGGGTTTAGGGTTTAGGGTTTAGGGTTTAGGGTCGTTTGAACTCCACACCTTCAATCCTAAAGATCAAGAACCTAAACCCGAAACCTTTTTGCGACGATCGGACGCTTTCTGAGGTCCCAAAGCCCAGCATTCCGGGCACTTTACCAATGGCTCCGAGACCGAAGCCGTGGATTCCACTAGGCTTTTTTGAGCGTTTCCACACGGGG
This sequence comes from Symbiodinium sp. CCMP2456, assembly GCA_905221635.1. Classification (NCBI taxonomy): domain Eukaryota; class Dinophyceae; order Suessiales; family Symbiodiniaceae; genus Symbiodinium; species Symbiodinium sp. CCMP2456. The sequence goes on from CAJNDV010001073.1 coordinate 15,421, forward strand.
CAGCTGAAAGGGTCTGGGGTTTAGGCTTGTGGTTTTAAATATCCGTTATTAAACGGGTTTGGGTTCTACAATTACAAGACTACTTGAAAAGCTCTGGCTTCTAGAAGGCTGTTTTAATGAGTTGAACGCGGCTACTTTTGGCATTCTCTTACTGTTAGCTGCGTGCCTTAACGGTTTTTACCAGACTACTTTAAGGGCCTCGGTGGGGGATTTGTACAGAGTTGTACTCGGATCGTGGAGGCTTCTTGGTTTGGAGCTTAGGGTTTTTAGGGTTAGGTTTTAGGGTTTA
>CAJNDV010001074.1:0-15708 GCA_905221635.1 Symbiodinium sp. CCMP2456
CTGTTCCGGAGCCCGCCACTGAAGCAGAATCTTCTCGGGACAGGAGAGTTGCCTCGCTCCCCGTCACAACACATGTGCCCCCCGCAGCAGCCTCCCATTCTACAGATTCGCGAATGCCTTGCTCTCATATGACCACTATAATAGACACACGGCACAAGACTCGGAGGCTACAGCGTGCCCGAGGCGGTGAGGTCCCATGTTGAGCTTCCGGCAGCAGCATTTCTAAAGTGCAGCGCAAGGCTCGCGAACGACAACAGGAGCACCATGCTGTCTGATACACAGAGGGTAATGACATCTATGCACAACTGTTCCGGAGCCCGCCACTGAAGCATAATCTTCTCGGGACAGGAGAGTTGCCCCCTGAACCAAATAGAAAAGCTTGACATTATGGACTCCTCCGCTCCTGCTAGTATTGTACATGATGTGCGCACATAACAAGTCTTGTGCCAGGACTGCCCTGGAGGTGTCTTGTCAAGGAATGCTCTGCATCTTGAAAATCTTCTTGCACGGGCGCTCCAGGCTGAATCGCTGAAGGATGTTGCCCTACGACAGCGGCTTTCCTTTTCTCTTGTACTGGCTAGCTATAATGCAATCGTCAGCCTGGACACACCGCAAGAAGACCCGACGCTTCACGCCTTTTGCCCCGTCCGTCTTGAGGACTGGGGTTTGAAGTGCAAGAAGACCCGACGCTTCACGCCTTTTGCCCCGTCCGTCTTGAGGACTGGGCTTTGAAGTAACCAGGGAGAGAAAAGTATAGACTTTTATTTTATAATGGTTCCTTTAAGGAACAGGTCCCAAAAAGAGGTATGAAAGCATGGTACTCCAAAGCCCAGAGGAAACAGATGTCAACCGAGCGGCCGTTTTTCCAAACGGCAGCTCCAACGCGCACATTCCGGAGCCCTGTCACGCTGACGGCTGGGCCCCGTCTTCAGCCTGGCCCTGCCCGCCGCGCTTCGCAGCCATATCCCGGAGCTTATTCAAGATGTCCTTCGCTTTCATGGTTGCATTCTTCTTGGCCTCGCCCTTGGCCTGTGCCTTGGCCTTGGGCGTGCCTCGTTCGCCTTTGCCACGGCCTTTGCCCTTGCGTGGCTTTTTCAGAGGCGGCTCAGTGCCGGTACCGTCGACGTCTACATCCGGATCTTGGACCGGCGCTTCCTCCTCCTGTCGCAGCAGCTGAATCCTCAGACGCCCAAGATGACAACGGAAACGGGAGAACGGAGGGGAGGGGGGTCTGAAACCGACGGTGTGGGAGCTCACTGAAAACACAGTGCCCTTCAAAGTGTGATACTGGCCATCCCAGCGGCAGGGCGTTCTGTTTGATTGGCGACTCGGCATTCGTCCACTCCTTCCATAGCTGGCTGACTAGTCGGCTTTGCAGCAAGCGAGCGTGCTCTTCTGACCAGCAGAGACCAACATAAGAGATACCCATGCGCAAGCAAGCCAGAGCTGCTTCATCCGAGGTGCAGGTCGCGTCACAGAGAACCCGAAGCTCGAATTTGTGCACAATTTCCTCGATAAAGGAGACTGGCATTGCGTGCCAGGAGACAGGATCGCAGGCATCCTCGAAAGAGGGCCTGGGCACATCATCCACCGGCAGCCTCCCTCCTGCCAAGATCCGGCCACTGGCGCCATAAATCCTGTCCTTCACCACCTTGGACTCCCGCCACACGCAGCTCCAATCTGGGGCGATGACTGGACCGATCACCTGAGAGCTAGTACTGTTCTTGTACCTGAGATGCGCACGCGGGGTGATGTCCACGCCTTTGGCTGAGAACACATGAAGGCCTTCGGCCAGTTGCAAGATGCCCCGCTGGCGAAGCTTCCGCTTCACCATGGCCTGCTCCTCATACTCAACCACGAAGTGCTGCCGATCCCGGTCCTACGCGCGTCATGACAAACGCCCGCCCTTGATGAGTTCCAACCCTCTTACTACTCTTGGTTTCAGCCCAGCGCTCCGACCACCGGTTGCCGTCCGGGCGCACGCAGCAGTTCCACATCTGCGTTTCCAGGTTCCTGAAGCCGTCCATCATGAGGAACAGCGTCGTGTCGTCCGGATCCTCGCATCCCCTGCTGGCCAAAAAGCCTCTGACGATTTTCTTGATGCGCTCTTCTTGGAAGTTCGGTTTTCGCAAATGAGCTTGGCAGCTGGCTTCTCCCCCGGTCTTGGAATCGACGAGCATTGCAATCCTCTGCTTCCTCGGATTTTCGTCGTCTACTCTGAAAGCACCCACGGCCGTGGCCTTCAGCAGGTCGCCCAATGCTTTCGAATTGTCCGGGCAGTCAATCAGCTTGATGAACCTGTCCACTTGCACCTTGGCCTCTTCTAGCCATCTCGAAAGGTCCTCCTCTTTCGTGACCCGCACGTCCGCCGGCAAAGCCAGACTGTCCAGCGTCACTGTGGTCGTAGCTGACGCAGGGTTCTTTCCAGCATTTGCGGCAGCCTCCGCTGCAGGCACCACTGCTGCCGGCTGTTCAGGAATAATCTGCGACAGCATGTTGCAGAAGGGCTCGTGGGTCACAATCTCGGCTGGCGCGGTGCTGATCTTGAGACTGCTCCGGATCCTGTCGTCCATGGCAGAGCCGAAGACCGTACCAGAAATGAAGGTGATAGTTTTCTGAACGTGTGCACCAAGTAGACCCTGCCAGGACAGATCCGGGCGATGCGTGCCAGGGCCTCCTCCGCACTTGCCTCGCCAGGTCTCGTGGGACTCGCAGACGGCCTGACAACATGGTCCACAGTTCGTGGTTTCAGTTTTCACGGGGCCGGGGGGGAACAGGGTGTGGGCAAGGGCTGGGCCCTCTCAAACAAGCTTCCAACCTTCAGGGTTTCGATGTCCGACGGCTTGAAATTCTTCTTGGGGCACCAATGATGCAGCAGATGCTGCAGGATGCCGTGCTTTGCCGTCAGCAGGTCCAGGTGGCCGCGCGCGCCCGTCAAGGACGCACCTTTGAAATCTGGCAGCGTTGCAAAGCCGCACTGCACTGAGTCCAGCATGCCAAAGCACACCCACGCCGCCGTCCTGGGCTCCTTCGTCTTCTTGCACAAGGCGTCCACGGCCGCCATGGTCATCATGGGACTGTTTTTGCCCCACTCTTCCTCCATTCGAGTGAGGCCCTGCATCACCAGAGGATTGCAGAGGACGTTGTCATAGAGCCGCAGCGCCTTCTCGATGTACTTCTCCTTCACCTCCTCCGAAAGCTGGGACGAAGACTTCTTGAAGTGCTGCTCCCAGTGCCTGCACGCATTTCGGGAAACACACAAATCCACCTGATCGAAATGTACTCCACACTCAAAGACAACATAAGTTGCCAAGCGCGGGCTCGAGGTGCCTGGCGAAAGCCGGAATGCTCATCACGCCAAACTCCGCCGTGCACATCTTGCGCATCTGCACTATCTCTAAGATCCGCTGCAGGGTACTGCGAGCTAGGCCGTCGAAAGCAGTGATATACTCCTCCCGGACGTTGATCGAGCTCCATGCCATAGCCGACGCTGTTGGCAAGACGCGGAACTCGAAGGAGGCGCAAAGTGCCATGTCGCGCCACTGCCTGAGCATGCGCACCCCGCGGAAGACCTAACACGAAATATGCAGGACGAGGCATGACCGGAGGGCGCCGGCGAGACTAGTTATGCTCTGGCTTAAGAGGACTCAAGCAATAGCCAGACGAGAGTCTTCAGCGTCTCTTCTGGTGCTCCAGACGTGATGTCCGCAGCTACCGCGCGGAGAAACGCATGCACAACCTCTGGAGGAGAGATCTGTCTCAGGTTCCCCCACTGCCTCTTGACGGCCGCGGCAGACGGCGTCTCCTCAACCGCCACCACTATGGGTAGCTTCATAGGCCACAGGCCCGGGGCTGAGAAAAAGTCGCTTTGCAGCAGGCTCCTGGCCTTCTGGGAAGCAAGCACCCCCCTTTGCGGCCAGAACAAGGGGTCTAGCCACATCACGTTCCCGCCGCAGGCGAAGCTCTGCGACGTGCCCATGGCCTTGTTGAAGGCCATGTCCGACCACGCTGCCTCAAGGGGCGATGGAAGACATGCTGCGATTGATCATGGATTCACTACTACTACTCATACTCCTACTACTACTGCTACTGCTACTACTACTACTACTGCTACTACTACTCCGTGCTTAACAGAAAGTAGGATGGGTATTCTGATCGACGAATCTTTTGAGAAGGCAGCATCACAGCTGACACACGACTCATGGGCAGCGTCATTGTTTTGTCAGTCACACGGACAGAGTGGAGGAAAACCGGGCGACCGGTTGTAACAGAGGGGTGGGGCCCACCCCTCTGTTACAACAGGTCGCCCATGGGCGCCTTGTTGTAAAAAAGGGTGGCCGGCTTCTTTTCACGGAGGGGGGTTAGCCACCCCTCCACACCATCTGAGCGCCCACCGTTCCTTGCAACAAGGCGCCCATGGGCGACCTGTTGTAACAGAGGGGTGGGCACCACCNNTTACAACAGACCCTCTTTCATCGGACCTCAGCAAGATAGGGAATGAGGTGTTTCAGGGAATGAGGTCCCACCCCTCCTTTACAACAGGGCGGCCAGGTGCGCCTTGTCCTAAGACAGGGGTGGAGAAATGTTCCAGCAGTGCGCCTTGTTGTAAGGAGCCTGGGCCTTAAGAGGGAATGCGGTCGAGGATACAAACGACCAGAACTGGGCCCGTACCGCTGGTACGGGCCGTGTTCCGGCAGGGACGGGCGTACCAGCGGTACGCCCTGCTTGTCGGCCCTTGGGCGGTCCAGCCGATTGACACAAGGACACCCACGCCCTGCAACACCCGGAACCAAGCGTGCGAAAAAGGGCCCGTACCGCTGGTACGGGGCGTACCGCTGGTACGGGGCCTGGTCTGGATCACCAGGGGCTTCGGAGGCGGCGGTCATGACTGGGCTTCCGCCCGCGCCCTGGTGATCCAGACGAGGCCCCGTACCAGCGGTACGCCCCGTACCAGCGGTACGGGCCCTTCTGCGCACCCCGCGCGCTGGTGATCCAGACGAGGCCCTGTACCAGCGGTACGGGCCCCGTTTCGCACCCGCGCCCCTCACAATCCACACTAGGCCCCGTATACCGGCGGTACGGCTTGTACCAGCGGTACGGGCCCCGTTTCGCAACCAGACAGCTCCTGTGATCCACACCAGGCCCCGTTAGCATAAGCCCCGTACAAGCGGTACCGGCCCTGTTCCGCACCTCCCACCCCTGCTGATCCACACCTAAGCCCCGTAGCAGCGGTACGGGCCCCGTTTCGCACCCCGCGCCTGCTGATCCACACCAACCCCCGTACCAGCGGTACGCCCCGTACCAGCGGTACGGGCCCCGTTTCGCACCCTGCTGATCCACACCAAGCCCCGTACCAGCGGTACGCCCCGTACCAGCGGTACGGGCCCCGTTTCGCACCCCGTGCGCCTGGTGCCGTACCAGCGGTACGCCCCGTACCAGCGGTACGGGCCCCGTTTCGCATCCCGCGCGCCTGCTGATCCACAGCAAGCCCCGTACCAGCGGTACGCCCCGTACCAGCGGTACGGGCCCCGTTTCGCACCCCGTGCGCCTGGTGGCGTACCAGCGGTACGCTCCGTACCAGCGGTACGGGCCCCGTTTCGCACCCCGCGAGCGTGCTGATCCACACCAAGCCTCGTACCAGCGGTACGCCCCGTACCAGCGGTAGGGGCCCCGTTTCGCACCCCGTGCGCCTGGTGCCGTACCAGCGGCACGGGCCCCGTTTCGCACCCCGTGCGCCTGGTGCCGTACCAGCGGCACGGGCCCCGTTTCGCACCCCGCGCGCCTGCTGATCCACACCAAGCCCCGCACGCACCGTACCAGCGGTACGAGCCCCGTTTCGCACCCCACACCCTGGTGATCCAAACGAGGGCCCGTACCAGCGGTACGCCCCGTACCAGCGGTACGGGCCCCGTTTTGCACCCCGACCCTGCTGATACACAGGAAGAGGCGTACCAGTGGTACGGGCTCCTCCAGTCCTTCCACGGTCCCTACACAAACGGAATTTCGCATAGCCCGGTAGCAGTAACAGTGTAGCGCTCGTGATCCGCCGTTAGACAACGACACGACCCCAAACTGTGAGAGCAAAGAACAACCAACGCCAGCACCCTGTCTAGACAACGACGCGACTCGAGACTGTGAGAAAAAACCGGCCTTGTTCGCGAACGCAGCCGTCCCCAGGCTAAGCGCAGATGCTGTCTTCATGTCTGCGAAGAGAGGATGGTGCAGAATGTTCTGCATGTCTTGGCTGAGCTCAGCCTCGTAGGCCGTGTTCATGGCCCGAAAGCGGATTCGGCAAGAATGTCACCCGCCAGGGGGCTTGAGATGACGGTGCTGACGGGTGTGATTTGACAGCTAGTGCGGCACAACACACGGACAGGTGCACTCAGTGCCGTGACAGCAAGGCCTCTCGAACTCGTTGTCTCCAGTCCGTGCCTGGGCGTTGCATGCCAGGGCTACGATGCACTGCAAAGCCGGTCCTGCTGCCTCGGTGTCAGTGCCTTCCTTTTCTTTCAGCGCTGGACAGCCGCACCTGTGCAAACCCCCCTGCGCTGCACGGCTTCTGCTAGCGCTGAAAACAACGGGTGAAATCAGGAGTGTATTGACATAGCGCAGCTGGACTTGCGACTGTCCTCGGAGCCGTGGGGCGAGGACGACACTTGGGACTCGTCGGCTTCACTATCATCCGGCAGGCTGTCCTCGGAGAGTATGTCCGAATCATCGTCATCCTCCACCAGAGGATCTTCAAAGCCTTCAAAGCCGAGTTCTTCCTCGGATTCCTCGTCCAACTCGATTCCTGCCCAATCAGAATCGTCATCGTCAAGGATGTCTTCACGAGCTGTCTCTGGCTCATATCTTGACGTCGGTTGCCTTCTCCGCGGAGACTCCAGCACACACGCTGCCAGAGTTGGGTCGCGAATCCTGAGGTCCTCGTCACGGTCTGGATGTTGCCGAGTCCCTTCGGCGGTGACAGGAGTAGGTCGCTCCAGGTCCTCGTCGCCTTTCACTCTCTCCAGGCACTCCAGAAGTCGCTGTGCCACCTCTGTCTTCTTGCCCCTCACCTTCAGGCCCCGTGAAGCGCAGTCATCTCGGAGCTGTCGGAGGCTGCGCTGCATGAGCAACCACATGTCAATCTCCACTGACATGGCACCTGGACCTACTGGCTGCGCTTCCTCGGGGCCGACCAAAAAACAGCACTGGCAGGCTCACAGTTCCGACGCAGCCACTTGCACAGTACTTCCATCTAATACTATCAGATCGCATCTGCGAGAAAGCAGGAATGAGTGCCTGATGCAGCGTTCACATGCGTGCGAGGCCGCGGCACGGCGTAGTAGCTGGCTGCCAGCCTGGCATGGCAATGGAAAGTAGGTGTACGCAGGCTAGCCCTCGCGACATGACAGCACCTGGGACTGCATGCCAAGACGAATACGATGGACGCTTGTTTTTGCTTGTCTCTTTCATCCCTTTCCCATCTCCGCCCCATTGCGGCTGCTTGCATGAATTGCACGAGAGCTAGAGCTGGCACTGCACCGACCGCCAACTATATTTGCAAGATCCACGTACCCTAAACCCTAAACCCTAAACCCTAAACCCTAAACCCTAAACCCTAACCCTAAACCTAACCCTAACCCTAACCCTAACCCTAATCCTAACCCTAACCCTAACCCTAACCCTAACCCTAACCCTAACGTGTATTATATTGTCTTGTCTACATACGGGAAAATATACCCTTGGACGACACGGGCAGGCATGTGTATGACTTTCCCTACTGTCCTGCCTTCACACGGCAGAGGAATGATCACCTGTGAGCATCTTCTAAAGCCCACTCATTCCACGCTTTGTACACGAAATGCGGCGTACGAAGGCCTCGAATTTCCCTTTCCCATCTCCGCCCCATTGCGGCTGCGTGCATGAATTGCACGAGAGATAGAGCTGGCACTGCACCGACCGCCAACTATATTTGCAAGATCTACGTGTATTATATTGTCTTGTCTACATACGGGAAAATATACCCTTGGACGACACGGGCAGGCATGTCTATGACTTTACCGACTGTACTGCCTTTCACACGGCAGAGGAATGATCACCTGTGAGCATCTTCTACCGCCCACACATTCCACGCTTCGTACACGAAATGCGTCGTACGAAGGCCTCGAATTCAACCTTGCACATCACGCTGTCCATTTCAAGCGCTTGCTTGACATTGTCAGTGGCAAGCGCAAGCACCTGCTTTGGCGTGCGCTGGAGCCTCTCATAAGTGGTCGCGAACTCGTCCCAGCTCGTGAGAGGCTTCCACTTCGAGGCCTGCTTCCCGACGGCCCTGTCCACCACGTCGGCAAGAGCAGGCTCCGCCGTCCGGAATTCCGGCGAGACAAAGACGTGTCGTCGAATGCAGGTGGCGGCCTCGAAGCTGAACGCCACGCCAGATGCCCCGTTCGACGTCAAAAAGACGACGTCGACGAGGCTGCCGCCGTTCAAGAGGCAGCTCCAGCGAGCACCATCCGGAGCCCTGGCAGCATCCGTCACGACGAAGAGATTCGCGTGATGCAATGCAGGCTGCGGCTGGAGGCCACGTAGATGCACGGACCAAGATGCCTGCTCCAGCCAAACCTCGCTTCCAGGGCTCTGAATCTTCGGAGGCAGAGGATCCATGATGGCATGGTGCTTTGCCCGTTCCTGCTGTCGCTTGGACTGGTGCTCATCCTGCAGCAGCTTCATAGCCTCGGCCACCTCAAGCAAACCCTCAGGAACGTCTGCCTGCGACACTGCCCCGGCCAAGTGGGCCATTGCCATGTTGCGGTACCGCTTCACCAGCTGGAAATCCAACTCCTGAATCGAAAAAACAGGGACACACTCGTGCGCTCAGGACTCACTTTGTTTGTACCCAAGGCCTCGGCCATCGCGTCCGTGAGCAGGGCATCTTCAGCCCCCAGCACGGCTGCCTCTAGCACTTCGTCGGTGTCCACTAGGGGAGCTGCAGTTTGCCTTCTCTTCCGCAGGAACGCTTGCTCGGAGTCCTGCGTGGGTAGTTATGCTGGCGGACAGAATCCCCGTCACCAACCTATAATAGGGCTCCACCCCATCCCTATGTATTGCAATACCGTTCAACCCGCCAACCTCATTTGCAGGTCGCTTCTTGATGCCCTTGTCAAGGCGTGGCTCTGTTGGGCTCCGCCTGGCTGGCCCCTGCAGTGTTAGCCAGTGTGCCTGAGCCAGTTGAAAGACCAACTCCTGCTCATCCTGATGTCCGTCTGCCAGGATTTTAGCTTCGTCAAAACGGAGCTGATGGCCCATGTGCCCACGCGCAGATCCGGTCGACTTCAGAACTCGGGAGAAATGCTGCTCAATGCCGCCTGTCCCAGCACCTTGAAACGCCCCGTAGCGGAACAAGGCAGCTTTCAGGTTCGAGCAGGGGTGCTGCGAGCGGAGACTTGGTCGTGCCTGTGTGCGCAGCACAGCGGCAGTCCACGCTTGCAAATTGTCAAGCTTCCTGGACACCTGCAACTGCCGGGCAATGGGGTAGTGGTCCAGCATCTCGTCAAGCAGCGATTGCAGCTCCACACCGACTGCCTCGCTCAAACGCCGCATTGTCTTTGACGTGGCCGCCTCCACCAAAGCTGCGGGGTTGCCATCCCCCAAGCGGAAGATCTGCAAAGCCGACAGAACTTCATAGTCTGGAAATTCTGTCCTCAGAGTCTCCGCCGCTAGCACAACATATGCCCGCAGCTCCCGAAGGCAGTTGTTGCGAGTGGCTGCCTGGATTTTGTTGGGCCCTCCGATCGTCTTGGGCTCCCCGCCTGGCAGCAAGAAACCGTGGCTCGTGTCCAGAACCTTCAGGATGTGGCAAGTGTAGCCCGGGACTTCGAAGATATGGCCCTGCGGCGGAGGCAGGCGGGAACCCCAAACAACTGAACTTCAACATCAAATCTGAAGTGGAATCAACCCTGATAGCTCCAAAACACGAATCTCTCGGCCTCGGTGAAGAGGTAGTGTAGGCGCGACAGGAAAGTGCTAACTGCCAAGCACGACTCTGCCAGGTCATGACTTTCACAGTCAAAATGTCGTAGAAGACATAGAGTCTCGTCGGCAGCATCGGCCGCCATCGCCGCCAGGAGGATTTTCTCCTCGCTGAGATCGCCGAGCCACCGGGAGGCCTGCGCCCCCTCCTCCTGCGTGCGGCGATGAATGGAGATCCAGAGGGCAGTGTTTAAAAGGGCCTCGAAGTACAACATGCCCCTGCCCAAAGGCTGTGCGATGCTGGCGAACCGGTGTTTTGCCACGCTGAGTGACTTGATGGCCTTGCTCTTCACCGGACATGAATCCAGCTCGCCGCAAAATTTCATCCAGATCTGCTGAATGTGCGGGCTGTGCTGGATTCTTGCAGCAATGCTCGAGGGACTGTATGCGAACTCATCCACAATCTGCTGCATCTTGGGGTTTGCGGCCCATGGCCGCTTCAGTACCCTCAGTTCACAAGAATCAGACTCTCAGGGATCTCGATTGGAAACCTTTAGTAACACTCCACGTGTACTAGAACATATATGGAACACTCACAGTGCACTGCAGATAGGCAACCGCTGGCACGCGTGAGCCCGATCAAAGGAGCGAAATCGCATACGCGGAAAATATCCAGATGCGTGGAGGAGACGCCCCGTCACAGTTTCTTCCGAAGCCGCGTCGGCTACAAAGAGCTCCACCCTCCCTCGCACTTTGTCCAACAAAGATTGCTGAACTGAGCCATCGGAGTCTGTGAAGAACTTCAGGAAAGCACGCTCCACCGCCTGCTGTGCGCCGTAACTGCCAGACTCGGTGCCCAGGTTCTCGAACCCGATTAATCCGACACGACAACGAAGCTGGGAGTCGCATGCACGATAACGGATGCTCAGCCAGTGTTTTCGGGTGTCCTGGAAAATGGATACCACTTGTGCATCCTGCAGGAACTCCCTGTCGAGGTCACTCATGGCTAGCTGTAGACAGTGCTCCATCCTCGCCATCTTCTTGCCGCCGCCCGCAGCACAACCCTGACGCAAAGCCCTGTCCTTGCAGCGGTGGTCAAGTACCTGCTGGAAGGATTCTATGGGCGGGGCTCCCTGAAGCAAAGCATCCTCGCTTGCTTCCGCCAAGCCCAGAGTTTCCAAGGCCCTGACATGCGATGCGGAGTTGTGGTGCCTCATCAGGTTTCCGAAGTTCTTGCATTGCACGCCCTTGCTGAATGCGTTGTCCACGCCCGCAGCCTGGCAGACCCAGCAGCGAAGCACGAAGCCATCGGGGCCTGTTTCTGGCTTGATCCATGTGTGCTCAGCCAGACCCGCAGGCAAGCGGGCTTCCCACTCCGCAGCGTTGCGAAGGTAGACGCACTGAGCGCAGCCGGGAATTTTGCACGACTCCAAGTGACCCACATCCTCCAAGTCTGTGCCTTGCTTGCACTGCTTCCCGACGACAAGCGGCAGAGCTTCTGGCACGCGTCGACCAACTGCGCCGCTCTCAGGCAGCGGGGTCTCGAACCCCGGAAGCATGGCGGCAGTAAGCAGGAGGCCTACGACGCCCAGTTGATTTGAACAGCGAGCTATATTCGACAACACGGCGGGATGCGAATAATGGTCGTGCAATCACGCCGTACTGCAGAACCCTGCAACCCAAGAGTTGAATCCAAAGGTCCTTGAAGCCCAAAGGCTTGGGGCTCGAGGGTTAAGCTGAGAGAACCCTGCAACCCAAGAGTTTAATCCAAAGGTCCGTAATCCCAAAGGCTTGGGGCTCGAGGGTTAACCTGAGAGAGCTTTTTTCGACAACACGGGGGGATGCGAATAATGGCCGTGCAATCATGCCGTAATGCAGAACCCTGCAACCCAAGAGTTGAATCCAAAGGCCCTTGAAGCCCAAAGGCTCGGGGCTCGAGGGTTAACCTGAGGGAACCCTGCAACCCAAGAGTTTAATCCAAAGGTCCGTAATCCCAAAGGCTTGGGGCTCGAGGGTTAACCTGAGTCAGCTATATTCGACAACACGGGGGAATGCGAATAATGGCCGAGAAATCATGCCGTAATGCAGAACCCTGCAAACCAAGGGTTGAATCCAAAGGTCCTTGAAGCCCAAGGGCTTGGGGCTCGAGGGTTAACCTGAGAGAGATGCCTGAGCTAAGCTAGGCTGACTGGGGACTGTGTTGACCCCATCCCCAGAATTTCGAGAGTCACGCAGAGACCTTGCGACGCAAACCCCGAGCCTCTTCGCTGCATCGAAGGCGGCGCCCCGCCGCGCCCAGCTCCCGAGGCCGCCTTCCAGCGCCAAAAGGCGGCCAGGGGTTGGGTCAGGTGCGGAGGGGCTACTGCTACTACTAAGACTACTACTACTACTACTACTACAACTACTACTACTACTACTACTACTACTACTACTACTACTACTGCTACTAGTACGAGTATACTAGTAATAGTACTAGTACGGACCTCATCCAAAGCAGCAACGAGTGTCCAGGGCATAAGGCAGCAGCGCAAGTCAAAGGGGAGTACACTACAAGGGTCGGAGCTACCAAGGAACCACGACGGCGTGCATACACCATGTCCTAGATATACTGAGGCAGACACACTGGGGTCGCCATTCTCGCCTGCTTCAGGCTGGACCTCAGGCAAAGCTCCAAGGAACGTCTACAAAACCACGACGGCATGTATACAGTGCGTACTATATACGGAGGCAGCCACACTGAAGTTCTGGGCTGCCTGAGGCTGGACCTGAGCCAGAGCAGCAATGAACGTCTAGGGAACCACACAGGAACCACGGCCAAAGCCAGGGCGTTCGCCGAATCCATACCCCTTGCACCTGGAGCAGCCTGACGACAGCCAAGCAACAAGACTGACACAGAGCCAGAATGCCGTGTCCAGGACCAACACCCCGGCATCACGATCCCGGGGACCTTCCAGAGGGACCTCAGCCAACGTATGATTGTCCCCGCAGGCACAAGGAGATGGAGCGAGCACGCAAAAGGCCGAGGCATCCGGCCCGGCACCACCGCTGGTGGCCGCATCTTCCTGGACCTCAAGCTGCACAGCGGCCTAACAAGTACCCCTCAAAGGAGGTGTATGGCTCAGGGTCTGGGAAGATGAGTATACAGCTAGGCTTGCCCTGGATTACCGAGGCAAGCTGAGGAAGCATGAGGCAGCCGCGCCCGAGACACGATTCTCGGCTGCTGCGTGATGGACCTCATCCAAAGCAGCAACGAGTGTCCAGGGCATAAGACAGCAGTGCAAGTCAAAGGGGAGTACACTACAGGGGTAGGAGCTACCAACGGGAATGCAAAACGGCAACTCACTCACGAAGCAAAGCTAGAGGATGGATAGGACATGTTCCACAGCTTAGACTCAGTCCTACAGGATCGATGGCCACGTTGTCCAAGTTTGGCTTCGCACTGCCAATCCACGTAAAATGATGCTTGGGCTTATGATGGCTGCATCAATTAGGACATGCACCTGACGGTCTTGGCCAGGCTCAGAAGCCACATGCATGAGAATGCCCGAGGTACAGACACGTGGCATCCTTGGCAAAGGTGGTCCCGATGCTTCCCCGGACGCCTGCGAGCGGGGGATCTGACAACGGCAACATGCTGTTATTATACACTGGCACGAGCCGCATGGAGAGCACCGAACCCAACCCAAACAACCCGAAGTAGCACTACCCTGGCCTTGTCGACGATCGCTGCCTGCCAGCGCAAAGCAAGGGTAGCTCATGGTAGCTCCAAGCCACGAGCAGGGCAGCATGATGCAAAAGTGCAAATGAAAGGGAAGCGCACAACAAGACTCTGTTTCCTCCACACTCTTTCTGCGCGATCGGAAGATCTAGGGTTGCAAGAGCCACGTTCCAGGCCGCGCGAAACATCTAGGGAGGCAAGGCATACATCCGCTCCTGCTCTTTCGGCCTCACAACCACGGCCAGCGCCAATGCCTCCCACTCCCGCTGGTCGCAGTGCTGGCTTGTGGCTGCATGCACGACATCTGGCAAGCAATGATTGTGGCTCACCGTCATGGAGGACAACTCCTTGCCATGCGGCAGGATGACACTGACCTCGAACATGCCCATCCGCTCGTAGTCAGCATCGGCATGCAAGCCCCGAACCCATGGCAGCTTTGTCGCCTGCGGAGCATCCTCATCGGCCGGCTCGATCGTTGTCCTCGCGGCTTGCCTCGCCTCCGCTGCCGGCTTTTTTCTTGTTGTCCTCGCTGCCGCTGCCGGCTTCTTTCTTGTTGTCCTCGCTGCCACAGACTTGATCCCTGCCCTCGGTGCTGTCATCCCCTGTGTGGCTGGTTTCTTTCTGGTGGCTCTCCCTGCCACAGGCTTGGTCCCTGCCCCCGCGGCTGGGATCGCCTTCATGGCCTTCGTCTTCCCGGACTTTGGAGCCTTCGTCGTCGTTGTGGCCTTCGATGGAGCCTTCATAGCCTTCGTAGGCTTCGAGGCCTTCATGTCCACTGGATGAAAAGCTGGATCTTCGCCCAGCTGTGCCCAGCTCTAGCCAGGTAGGCAGCAAGGCTCGACCATGCACAAGTTTCGGACCTAGAGAATCAATAATAAGGCCTGACACATGAACATCTCAAAAGGCTAGACAGGTGCCACCTTGGTGCAGTTCGGTTTCGCAGTATTTCCGAATAATTCAGACAAACTCGCTAAAGCTGTGCACTGCTTCGACCCGAGTGCTTCGCCGGACCAATCCATGCATCTCGCTGCAACACAAACCAGGAGGCTAGGCACGGCCGAAGTCAAGACCCGGGCCTCATCGGTCGAGACCGCCTCATCTCGTCCAGCATTCGGGACCTGGCAGCACAGAAGCATCGCTGAAGGTGGTGGCCGAAGCTCACGGCTTCCGAGGTCCCGGCATCGCCCTGCTGTCCAGAGGATGGCGCCTCCAGCGATCCGACACAGGACCATCCAGGAGAGTGAGGAAGCCGTGGTCGTAGCGCAAGCGGAAACCGGATCGAGACAACACAGCCCCTGACCCCAAACCATCCCAAGCCCATCAAACCCGAACTACGGTGTCTTGGGTGTGGCTTCGCTTTGGAATCTCTCGACTTGGGGGGGGAGGGGGTAATACAGCACTACACTCGCCAACCCCTGCAGACCCCATCGGCCGAAGTCGGATCCACGGCACATCCAGAACAGTCATGGATCACCATATATCACGTGGGACAAATAAACTTGCACTCACGACGACCATTGAATGCAAGCTAATAGAGTTGGGGCACTTCCACATCCACTTCCGAAGCACTGCCGAAACGCACTTCCGAAAGGTCCCAAGTTTAGGAACTGCCCACTTCCGAGCTCTGGTTTCTAAGTATCCGACTGGGAGAAGCCTTATAGGCACTTTCGGGGACCCCGGGGAGAGCCGAGGCCGCGTCCGTTGCTTCCGACCATCCGTGGGCTCGCGGCCTCAGCGGAGCCAGTGTCAACAGAGTCCAGGCGCACTTCCGAAGTAAGGACTTCTTCCCTAAGTTCCCTAAGGGAGGCCTCGGCTTCAGCATGGCTCCGATCGGCAAAGAAGTCCGCTTTCAATTCTGACACGAACAAAAAAAGTCTCCCGCGCCCAGAGGACACAACTCCTCATCCTAACTAGAGAACCGCTTGATACCTGAAATCTTCCCAGGCTGGCACCTTTCGCCGGCATCGCTGCGCAAGTGGTCCGGAACCTCAGAAGAGCAGCCAGGGCACTGTCACTGTAGGTGTTGAAGCAGCCTG
>CAJNDV010001075.1:0-15706 GCA_905221635.1 Symbiodinium sp. CCMP2456
TTTGGCAGCTTTTCTGCGGAAGTCTGCGGAAAAAGCCCACGGCTGGAGAAAGTCTGAAAGGGGCCCGGCCGGTACCCCCATGGCAAAGAAGAAGGTGGCGAAGGCTCCGGCAAAAGCCCCCAAGGCAAAGAAGAAGGTGGCGAAGGCTCCGGCAAAAGCCACGGGGCAGATTGCATGTGGCTATGCGAGATGCAAGGGCGACCACCTTGGGAAGGGGCCGGCCGGTACCCCCATGGCAAAGAAGAAGGCGGCGAAGGCTCCAGCAAAAGCCATGGGGCAGATAGCATGGCCGGTACCAGCTTGGCAAAGAAGAAGGAGAGTGGTACCTCTATGGCAAAGAAGAAGGTGGAAAAGGCTCCTGTGTTTTGCATGTTCTTAAGAAAGCAGGCCCATGTTACTTATGATTGCTGAAGCTTTCCTCCCCGGCCAGCTGAGAATGTGCTCAAATGCTGGATCTCTTGCAGTCTGCAAGTCGACCTACCTTCGGCAGGCTTTGGTAGGGGATGTTCTCCAGCCTTCTTGTAGGATATGTGTGGCTTTCGCCTTTCTCCTAGGACTTCTAGACCTGCGACTCATCGGCATAAGAACAAAAGGTCTTGCGAGTTTTACAAGCAAGACAACGTCGGCTGGGCCAGATGAAAAAAAAAACCCTAGACCCTGAAACCTTAAACTTCGCCCTAAACGAAACCCTAACCTTTTCTCGATACGAAACCCTAAACTTTACCCTGAAACCTTACAACTCGGTCTCGTCGAAGCAGAGGTCGAAGCCAGGGTTGTTAGTTATAGGGTTCGGGCTCTAGGGTTGGATACTGGAACGATTCAGCTGTCCTGTCGTAGGTTGGGTTCTACCCCAGTCAGTAACAACTGGATACTTAGTCTCCTATTGATAGAGGGAACCCCTAGCATTACCCGTAGTATAGAGACCGTTATCCGGCCAATTAGCAGGTGTGTAGGTGTATGCGTGATTCGGAGTTTCATGCTGGGACTGACATTCATTACCAAATGAACGAGTCAATAACAATAAAGTACCCATAGAAACCTGGCATAAGCCCCAATTGCGACAGTCTGTCGAACCCTGAGTTGCCTGAGCTCCATCAACCTGGTGGGTCTGTCAAGATGTGGGTTGGGGTCACTTTTCGGAGTCCGGATGGCTTTCTATTGCTTGAGATCTAGGGATTGAGTTCATCGTGCCGAGGGCTAGGATCTAGGGATGATTGGGTTTGTGCCCAGAGGGATTATTTTTATTAGGGATTGATATTCTCGCGACGAGGACTACGATCTTGGGGTGATAGGGCTCCCCCCGAGGGACTCTGTTGGAGGGTTTGGGGTTTAGGAATCGGATTGTTCGCTGGTCTGCCCTTCACCTACAAGCAGTACGAGACGAGACGGCCAGGGCCTCGAAAGGGTGTCTCAGACAGTGCCTGACAAGTTGGTCTAGCGTTCGTCGATGCTCATGAGCAGCTACTACTGCAACAGAAAGCATGGCTGCGAAATTTAGTTCAAGAGGGTTCACCAGTGTGCATTTTGCAATGGACCCGACGTTTTGTCTTCCCGACGACGACAGCGGCCATGACTTTATGGCAGCAGCCTCGATGATGATTACCCCACCTCCCAAGCCTCGAGCCCCGGAAGAACCAACGAGTTCTGCAAAGCAGCTGGAAGAGCTTACGAGTTCTACAAAGCAGCTTTTGTTCGAGCCCACTGAGCTCTAGCCTCAGAGTTTCTGAAAGGTCTTCACTCTCAACTTAGACTATATATATATATAATATATATATATATATATATACTCAGTAGCAGTGTCTGTTGCCAAGTAAGGTCCAATCGCAAGTGCTGTGCAAAGAACTGTGTCGATTCATTCGAGAAGAATGTCGGGAACCGAAAGCAGCTAGATGGGCTGCTGGAGCGAATGCAGAAAATGTCGCACCAGGAGGCTAACAACAAGCTGTTTCAGATCTTGAGTGGTCTGGGCGAGGACAGCACAGCGATCATGAGTCCTGTGAGCTGCTGTTGCCCTTTGCGATGCATTTGCTTGCGGTGATCAGGATGCCAAAAGCAATCGGAAGTATGCTTTGTTTGGGCACGGACTTTGCCAAGAGGGTTTCTGCCGACTTCTTGCAATCAATCCGAAACGTGTAGCTCGCCGTGAAAAGCGTGAAGGTTTGAAGCTTCCTCGTGTTGTGTCTCCCCGTTCTGCATTACTGAATTCTTCATACCAGGTGAACCGGTTGCTGCAGGGCCTGGAGGCAGGTGCACCGCCTCAAGATCTTCGGAAATACAATGGCATGATGAATCGTGAGGCAGCGAAAGCAAATCTGTACCTGCTTCGTAGGCTACCGCTTTCAAGCGAAACTTCCGGCCAGGTCATGAGCTCCCAGACCCACTCCGTCCATAGCTTCATGAACTTTGTCTACCTGCACTTGGTGCCCCGTCGGATTTAGGGCTTGGGGGCGTTTGGTTTTGCGATGACAAGTTGAGGCAGAGCCTCTGGCGGACACCGCGATGGATAACAGTGCTTACGTTGCCTCGCTGCTGGAGCTGGAAGGTTCTTGGGCTCCCAAAATCCCAATCCTGGCCTGCAAGCCCCAACCTTAACCCTAAACCCTAAACTTTAAAGGTGCTTAAGGTTTGCCTGCAAAGCCGAAACTGAATCCCACAGTTCAAGCTCCAAGCCATATTTGCCCAGTGCCCGGGTGGATCTAGGGTGTAACCTTCGGGAGTAATGGGGATTGTAATATAGTGCCCCAAAAAGGTTACAAGGTTGCCTGCTCTTCTGCTAGGAAACCCAGCCCGAAACTGAACCCTTAACTTTATATCCTAAAGTCCTAAACCCAATGCCCTCAAACCTTCGCTGCCAAAGCTGCAAACCCCTGCGTGCGGGGCTTCTGGGTGGGTTACATCGTGGTTGCTTGGCACAGGTGCTGAGCATGAGGACGATGGCCCCCCAGCACACCTGGTGGGCGAGGCTCCGATTTTCGAGGACAGTGTGATGGCCGAGATCCATCATCCTACGTTGGCTGTGGCTGACATAACAGGACCTTCAGTAGAGCAGGGGCAACAGGACCTACTAGTTACTAGAGAGTGGAAACATATTCGGGCAAGGCTTGCTGCATGGTAGGAGACCTTTCAAACCGCGAGAAGCGGTTCCTGGGTCCGACGACATTGGCATCACTTAGAGAAGAGTATCTTCTCTGGCATCAGGGCCATGCCTCCCCAGATGAACGACCGGCTTCCATCACGACCTTTCGAAAGGTCGTCAAACTGTGGCGAGATCAAATCGGGGTCCGGAAAGCTTCGCAACATGCAAGGCCTTAAGCCTTAAAACCTATAAGCCTGAAACCCTAAACCCTAGGCCTTAAGCCCTAAACCTTATGATGTCTTGGCAGGTGTGCTCAGTGTTCGGAGTTCACTAAACGGATCAAGGATTGCAGCAATCAATCTGAAAGAGATGCCGTGATGCAAGCTCACGGTCGCCACCTTGCAGAGGTTCAGGCCTTTCGAGCCTGCCAGACCCGGCTCAACCATCTGTCGGAGGATTGCTGCAGCGAGAACACGACCTGCCAGGAGGGATCAGTTCTTAAGCTTGACGTCGATTACATCGATCAAGAAAAGTTTAGATTGCCAAGAAACGTGTCGAAGACCAAAGCTCACGAACATTTATGGCGTCCCCAGTTGCATACGGCCGGCCTCCTCCTGTGGGGAGTACTCTGTCGGCAGTGTGAGTGTTATTCCAACCAATATCACTATTGAGCCGCCTGTGTCATACCCCTTTATCCAAGGTTGCGGAAGTCTACTTGATCTCGGAGGCCGATCTACCCAAGGGCTCGGCAGCAGAGATTACATTGCTCGGCAAGGGTTTGGATGTGGCATCCACTATTCTTTCAGCACGATCTGCGAGAATGCCAGAACATTTAATCATAGAGGCCCTTCGGCATAGGTTTCATATTTGTAGCCTGGTGTGTCCATGCGTGGCTGGCTGTGGTTTCTGCCAGTAGTGAGGCTGACAACACTTGCAGAGAAGCCAAGAACCAATGGTTTTTGTTGGCAGAAAGCTACTTGGTATCGACCGGCAGGTGCTTGGATGCAAACAGACTCCCCCTAGGCGCTAGGTGATGTTGGGCACGACCTGACCTTAAAATCCAGCCGTCTAAATCTAGCCGAGGATGAAGAGCGTTTCCCACATGAGTGGGACCGTGGGGCACACCCACGGTCCACTAGACCAGAGATTCTCGATTATGACAACAGCACTCGCCCAAGCACCTGTGCTACAGCATCCCGAGGCGGCCGACTGTTATGTTTAGTAGACTTCCCTAAACCTTAAACCCTAAACCTTCTAGACCCTGAACCCTAAACCCGGCCTCAGGATTTCGTCCAAGTGATTCGCGACACTCTTCGTCCTGGGCGAAAGCGGCAATTAGTCGTGGAAGTCATGGCAGGGGGATGGGATTTTAAGGCTTGGTTTGAGGGTTTGGATGTCCACATCACCGGCCTAGTCTCTGGCCCTCGCCATCTTCAGACTGTGCATTCGTGGCGAATTGTTCGTCGTTCTGACCCATAGCGGCATCGAGAAATGTGCGTAGTCATGTTGAAGCGAACGATGGGCTTCTTTTGAGGACTGTTGCTTTGAGATTCAGGATCTGCCGACGTACGACCAGAAGACCGAGACAGAGTGGACTGTTCTGGAGTTGCCTGATGAGGACTCTCTGGGTGTCCTGCTTGCTGCGTGTCCTACACTTCGTATTGCTCATGTATGTACATTATATTTAGTGTGTGTGTGTGTATAATATATATATATATATATGATACATGATATGTATGATAAATATATATATATATATATATACATATGTATATACATACACATATTTGGAGAAATCTTAGGGCGTCTAGGAGTCTAGGGCCTCCTCTCCCCCGCCCCCAAATCCCCCTTCTTATTGTTCCAATCAAGACCCGAGAAAACCCTAAAACCTAAACCCTAAACCTAAATCCTAAACCCAACCCCCTATTGTTCTTATCAAGTCCTGGAAAAAACTGGGACTGCTTGGCACCCACACTCTGCACCCAAAGGCCCAACTTGAAGCAAACCGAGCCTGGACCATCTAGACCCCTGACCCCTGCACGAAAGTCCAAATCCAGAAACTGAGCTTTCGAGCCAGGAGCAGCACCCGGAGGATGCAGTGATTCTCCTGAAGGAATTGGTGAGCAGTGCAGAACTAAGTCAACCTCCCACACTTCTGTTCTCGCACGGCTGGTTGCAGAAGCTCGACCCGGGCACATTAGTGCCTCTGCAACGAAACATGCTCTCCAATCGACAGCGGGAGGAGAAGCTCTGTAGCAGTAAGTTAAGAGCTGTGAACCGTATGATCGTAAGATGATACTCCTGAAGTCCTTTGTCATCCGAGGTTTCGCAAGACTGCACACACCGTGGCCAAAGATCCGTGGAATCTGACACGGGCCCGGGATTACCTTCTTCAATGGGTGGAGCTGCCCTCAATTTCGTTCCCTCAAGCCCCCGTTGTGGAAGCAGCAGACACATGCGACCCTGACCACTCAGAATATCTTTAAATATTATTGATGGCTACCTAGTACTCTTAATCAGGATGCGAACGAAAGCGGAGTTCCTGGCCGGACCACAAAGCCTGATTGGTTCTTGAATGCATCTCCGATCCAAATGCATGTGCCTGACCCTCTAGGGTGCGGGCCTCGTTTGTGAGATACTGAAGAGAGGGAAATGGGGGAGAGAGAGAGAGAGAGAGAGAGAGAGAGAGAGAGATATGGGGGTCCACCAAGGTCCGTTTTATTGGGTTTTTGCTACTTTGGACCCTACTGTAGACCCTGCTAGAGGGGGGCAAGGTGTTTCCTTCTTAGGCAGGGTATACAGTCTCTTCGGCAGGGTCTACAGTGTGTGACAGACCGACCTGGTAGCCCTTCATAGAGAGAGAGAGAGAGAGAGAGAGAGAGATGGAGAGGGAGAGGGAGAGGGAGCAGGGAGAACCATTTTGGGCTTTTGGGGCTGGCGAGTTTTGTTGTGCGGGTCGTGAGCATTTGCGGGTTCTTTGGGCACGGGGCCGGCGAGCATCATGAGTATGAGCGGTTTTTGGGATTCCAAAAGCACTCCTCGCGTTTCCACTCCAGGTGGCAGAAGTTCGCCCCAGGCCCAGTTCGTGTTGTGACGGTTGCTGCGAACAAGCGGAGTGCTCCGGAGAAGGCACCTCAGGCCTCAAAGAAGAAGCGAAAACCAGCCCCGCCCCCTCCAATGGACGACCCAGCTCCGGCTGAAGATCCAGCCCTGCCCCCTCCAGTGGACGACCCAGCTCCAGCTGAACATCCAGCCTTGCCGCCTCCAGTGGGCGAGCCAGTCATCTTGCCAGCCCAGCGGAACGAACGTGAGATCACTGTGGACACCCTCGGCTGCCCAAAGTGTAGAGATTACGAGCTAGGCTGTGGGCAATGCAAAGACGTCGGCTACCGGCAGCGGCGAGTAGCACGATTGGCGAAAGCGAAGGCGAAGGCAGCTGCTGCCAAGGCAGCTGCTGCTGCCAAGCCTCAAGCAGGACGTGGATCTGCAACACGTGGGCGAGGACGTGGGCGAGGAGCTGTGTCGTCGTGAGCCCGGACACTGAGATGTTGACAGATGAAGGGGTGCCAGGTGAGATTTGCCACCAGGGGTGGGGAGTGTCCGTTTGTGAGTGTTTGCAGACTGGCCCACATGAAACCCGTATGTAGGTCCTCAGAGAACTTGCGGCGAACACCCACAGTCGAACATTCTGATTTTGTAGTGACAACACTTGCTTGCCCCCACAAGACTGGGAGAGCACAGCGATTAGCCTGCAATCTTGCGTTTAAGGCTGGAGGAATCGGGGAAACTTGCCGACGAAAAGTACCCAGAAGCTGCCAGCTTGACATTTACAGCCGGTCCCATGTGAGACACATCCCTTGCTTTCCTGGTGCAGGCCTCCATGCGAGACACTTCCCTTGCTTTCTTGGTTCAGGCCTTGACCAGTGCTTGCTGTAGAGAGTCCACCTGTGAGACAGGCCATGTCAAGCCACTCGTTAGAGTTGCCTCCCGACATCGATAGTGACTGTGACCTCGAATTGCCGAGCGTGCACTTGCCACCAAACTCGGACGTCTTTGCTCAATTTGGGTCAAAGATCCGGCATCCCAAAACGAGGACCCCTGCAAAAAAAACTGCTGCCAGCACCAAGAAGACGACGAATCCCGAAGCGAAGAAGAAGTCCAAGAAGCCTGCTGCCAGTGCCAAGAAGACCAGGAACCCCAGAGCAACGAAGAAGCCCGCCGGTGTCAAAACAAAGAGAAGGCGACCAAGCAAGGCGAAGCCCAAAAGTTAAAACCGGGAGAAGACTGCCACCTCAACGACTTCCTGCCCCGTGGTGTCTGCGACTCAGCTTGAGGCTCTCTCTGTGGTAAGACACTGACAGACCCGTCACATTAGAGACAGAATCAGAAGCCAAGGCTGTGGTAAAAGGCGACGAAGTACAAGTGATTCTGGTGCTGACAGCTCCTGCCAGGCTGCTTGTTCTGCAGTGCCCAATGTGCATTGCAAGAGGGCCAGCGACTTTTATGTTTGTGTCAAGAAGATTGAGCATAGTTTACCCGTTATGTTTGCATCTTTGCCTATTGCTTCGCTTGCCTGCGAAATGTAGTCCCAGAGTTCAGAGGACGACAGCGATTGGATGCGAAACAGCAGAACGGCCACTCATCCCTCGAGCTCGAAGGTTCGTTTTGCGTATGCGAGTTCGAATGTTTTCGGCCGAAAGCCCTCGATCAGAGTTTTGGTGCAGGTAATCCCTCGAACCCTCATCCCCGTTCTCTGTAGTCTGGTTAGAAGGATTCGCGTGTGTGTGATTGAGTTCGATCGACTTCGGCCGAAATCGCTCGAACTCCTGCCTTTCTTATCGTCGCTCGACATAGAACATTTTTGCCTTGGCTGAACACTGCCGGCCGGCCGTGAGGCTTTTGACTCAAGGGGTTCGTGTGATTCCGGAACATGTCGGAAGTAGGCGGCCCTATGGCCATGGACAACCCCCAGGATCAAGATGCAGATGAGGCCATGAGCCAGGCCTGTTGCGGGGCTGTTGTTTGACCGTGAACCCTACAACCCCAGAACCCACCACTCGGGAGGCAGCAACAACCGCTCCGTCTGCGTCAGAACTTACAGTTGCCGAAGCAGCACAGAATCGCGACCGGATGAAGAGCATGATCATGGGCTACTTCAACCGTGCACACCTCAGAAACTGACCCTGAATTGGAATACCCTCAGCGATGCCCGTCCTTTGGCGAGGCCATGGTGGACCACGGCAATTCCTGGCACACCACTTCCCCAATGCATCGGCTCGGGCTGAGTTTGCCGACTATCTTAGGGCTGAAGTCTGCGAGGACACAGTGGCTCACAACGACAAGTACAAAGACCTGCCCGTCGTCACCCCGAACCGTGAAGATGCGTGCGAGGCTTGCTTTGTGCACCCTGCTCTGTTCAGCTTTGCTGAGAACTGCACCCAATGCGGTCCGGTGTCTTTGCACAAAAGCGATGCCCTTGTTGACAACATATTGGCTGATGGCTTCCTGACTGCCACAGAGCCTCTGATGTTGAGGGTCCCGGTGACTCGGCCTAGAGTCTTAGACTGCGGGGTTTTGTTCTGTAGCACCCGGCATGACTTGGGAGAGCACTGTGAGGTGACATCGGGTGATACAATTGCCGACTTTTCCCTCTGCTACGTCAAAGGACAGTCCCGTATGGTCACATGCTTGGCCATGATGGCCTGCTTCAAGCTTGAAGGGATGTCGTTGTTGCAGGCTGGTCCCAGAAACCTTGAACCCAAAATCCTAAACCCTAAACCCCTAAACCCCTAAACCCCTAAACCCCTAAACCCCTAAACCCCAAAACCCCTAAACCCTAAACCCTAAATCCTAACTTCGCCCTACTAAGTGAGTAACCCTTCAAAGTGTCAGGGTGTTAGAAAATAAAAGCAGTCAGGTTTCGTGGGACTTGGGTAGGAGGAACAAAGACTTTTACTGCTTGAGAGATCGTACGATTCGGGATCAATTGCATTCACCTCAATAAGTACTCCTGCAAGGCGAGTCCTCCAATGGCATCAAGCACGAATCGAATTGCGGTGAAGTGCCTTCGTGTGCTGGATGCCAAGGACGAGTTGCCCCTGGGCAAGAGTTTCAGGTCTAAGCTGTAGCTGTGCGACATGTCACCACTGAAGCAAGCTTCCGGAATATCAAGGTTCTACAGCATGAAAGTTCTTGCTCGAGGATCAATCAGAGAAGCCCCAAATCCGATAACGTGGTTGAACGGCCTCATCTCCTTGCAAGCCAGCGGGGGCTGGGACACCTCGGATGTCATCCGTGCTTGGAACGACGGGGCAGCTGCCCGTGACAGGCTGACGGGCCAGCGTTTTATGACGGTCCGTAATATACTAGAATTGGAAGGGGAGGTGCGAGAACAGATTCTGAGCATTGTCAACAAATTGTCCTGGAAGGGCCGCTTAGCAACATCAGCCGTGCAACTTTAAGGCTGTGCTTCTGATCGACCAATCTGTTTCCTACTCAGGATCGCCCTACTCAGAGGAGAATCTCAGTTCGAAGAAGCTGCTCCCGGGCTGGCAGTTCAAAGGAGCTAAAGTGACGAAGCAAAGCAACTGGGCCCGCTACGGCCTGGTCACCAGGGAATCTGCTACCTACACCCTCCAGTACACCAACAATGTGTTCGGGGGGATGCCGAAAACACTTCGTCAGAAGCCGACGAAAACAACTCTGGAGCAGAGAAGTGAGTTCTGCCGCCTATTTGCACAGCAGACTTTTGAGCCGGAAGCTACACATCATTCAGAACCCCCCAGACTACTTCAGGTGCATTGGCCGTGGCTTTGCGAGAGGACCTCGTCAAGGAGATCCCGAACATTGAAGATTACATCAACAAGAGGCCAGAGCACTGACCGTAAGCGAACCTCCCAAACAAGTTTTATTTAAACTAGCAGTTGCCTTCTATCCTGCCAGGTGGCTGAAACGGCTCGCTGCGGGCGACGTCGCCTTGGAAGTAGAGCTGGGTGCTGCGTGTGCTTCGAAAGATCCGGGGTTCGGGCCAAGGAGTTGCGACAGCTCCTTGCTTGAATGATTGAAGTGTTGCATCATGACATCAGCCGGGTTTGGGGTGGGGTGTGGGGGGCCCCCGAATTCTCCTGAAACAGGCTTGCGACAACTCGTGGATGAGTTCAACGGTGGCCGGCCTGGTGCTCAGCCCAAGGGTGCAGCCAGCGTGAACCTGGACAAAGCACAGATGGAGTTGGATGCAACCACTTTTGCTTTGCTGAAGCAAGAGATCGAGTTCGACCTACAGTCGTTCCAAGTATTTCTAGCAAACACAGCAAGCCACGACTCGACGGTGGCTCACCAAAAGAATTTGTGGCGGCGAAAGCTGCACGACGAAGCGATGGGAGCAGCAGAAGCTTATCTGGATCGGCATGCTACTTGCTACGAATAAGTGTTGGGCTATCCGGCTTGCATTCACAGATAAACTTAGGCTTGATTCTGAGCTCAGGTGACAGCTTTCGTGTGGGCTGAGACGACTAAAATCGACGGGCAAGATCCCGGACTAATTGGCATCACGGAGTACATGGACTCGAAGGCACGACGTGAGAAGCAGTTGCATCTGGACAACACAGCTACTTAGCCGACTGGGTGAAATGCTCTTCTTCTTTCTACTGTGAACTCCTGCGATTGCAACCCTAGGGTGTTTTGGGGAACAAGCCTACAAGTGCAACCGCTAAGTTGGCCCCAGTGTTGCAATCTAGTTTTTTTGAATCAAAACTAAATGCAACCCCTAAGTAGCCAGCCACCCAGAGTCCAACACGAGTGCCCCGAATAAGCCCTAAACCCTAAGCCCTAAAACCTAGACCGGAGGGGGTATGAGGGTCCACCAAGGTCCGTTTTATTGGGTTTTTGCTACTTTGGACCTACTGTAGACCCTGCTAGAGGGGGGCAAGGTGTTTCCTTCTTAGGCAGGGTATACAGTCTCTTCGGCAGGGTCTACAGTGTGTGACAGACCGACCTGGTAGCCCTTCATAGGAGGGGGTTTGGGGAGGCCTCGGAATGCGGTGTAAAACCCCACCCAATACTCTTCATACATACACTTAGATGTATAAAGCCCTACACCAAACCCAGAACCGGAAAATGAAAGTTGAATCTGAAGCTTCAGCCCGAGATCGAAATCCTTCTCCTCCGAGGTTCAAGCCTGTCTCATGAACTTCGTCGCACCGGCTCTGCTGAAAGCGGAGCATCAAGCTGCCATCCTGAAGTTTTCGCAACATGCCCTCGCCGGGATCAACAACATCTGCGTCATGCTGTCCCCGTTGTTTTCTTACAAAAAGAACGGGAGGTATGCCGAGGATAAGAGTATCCAGCAAAAGGTTGCCATGACAGGGGCTCAGATGGACCGGGTGTTCACTCTGCTTTTCGCTGACAAGGTCGTCTGGGGCTTAGAGGTGCAAAGATAAGGACAACCGTTGCGTTCTGCAAACCCTTAGAACCTCATAGACCCAATGCCGGACAATGCCCAGGACGACAGGGACGACCGGCCACTGTCTTACCCAGGCCACTTGTTGTTGGCTCCTGCCACCGACAACACCCCGTCGGCGAATTTCTTTTGGAAGAAATCGACCCTTTTTCGTAAATCGCGGACGAAGGAAGCTCAGCAGCTCTCCGGGCGTGACATGTTGACAATCGAGGAAATTTCCGACACAAGCTTGCCCTCGACGACAAGTGTCGAGCTCACCGCCACCGTCAAAGGTGCACTCCGATGGGCCCAGCTAGGACACGATGCGGCACTGAAGCTGCTTCAGGCACTTTTCGAAGCTTTGCTGAATCAAAGCCACCCTCCAGCCGCCTAGACGATCGAAGACCTTGTGTGCTTGTGAATTAGGAGAACGTGGAGGTGCCAGCGAAGACGGGCGTGGATATTATCGACCTGCATCCGGTGGTCGGCAATTTCCTGTCTGTGGCCTGTATTTGATACAGTGACCTGAACTTACAGACATGTTCCCAGACCTTTTTTAGCTTCAATTACACTATTTACAAACATTCCAACAGGCCTTCGTTGACCTTGAGCAGGGCAGCAACCGAACCATTCACTATGTCTTCTTTTCGCCGACTGAAGACGTGCGGGAGTGGATGTTTACCCACTACAAGGATGTCCTCGCCGAGAAATTTGCAGCAGGCAAGCTAAAGGTTGCCGGCCACTCCAGGTGCAGCCCCGAGTAAGTCTGATCGGATTATCAGTGTTTAAGGTTTAGAGTTTTAGGGTGACGGTCATTGCCTGAGGTCTTCTGCTGAACCGCCTGCAGAGCACTTGACCACAGCACCACCAGTTCCCTCCATGAAGCGACTGACAATTTCCAAGGAGTTTGGCTTACACCCTGAACCCTAAACCCTAATAAAACCTAACCCCTTCAGCCCTAAACCCTAAAGCCCCAATAAAACCTAACCCCTTCAGCCCTAAAACCCTAAACCCTAAGCCGAATCATTTCCGGTCCCGAGAAACCCTGCACAGGACTCCAGCGGGAAAGCACAGTCTCTATCGATGCCAAAGGATCTCATCACGAAGTGGTATCACCATGTGGCTCATGGGGATGACTTCAAGAAGATCATGGATAACATTACGGAGCTCTTCGGCAAGATGGAGTCTGATGGCAAGGGCGAAAAGCGTGCAGCTGCAGGAGCTGGCCCGATCGCGAAAAGGCCAAAAACGGATGTGACCACGATCGAAGTGTGCAACATGGGTGCAGATGAGACCGCCCAGGCTTGTAAACGTTAAAACCCAAGCACACTCAGCCCTGAAACAGCCCAAAACCTAAACCCCTAAACCCTAAACCCTAAACCCTAAACCCTAAACCCAAAGCCTCAATCGCCCTCTTTGCAGGTGGCCTTGCTGAACGTGAAGGTGCCGGCGAAGGGAGCTGCCCCCTACCTGAGTTTCCGGAGTGACGGGTCGATGTATGTGGTCAATCCCGGCTCAGAAGTGACCGCCTCTCGACTCGATAATCCTCCTAGTCTAGCAGCGTGCCTGGAAACACCCTCAAACCCCCAAACCCAAACCGTTCAACCCCAGGTGTCCATCAACTGTGGCAGCGTGGCGGTTGGCTTCGGGAAAGGAAAATGGGCCCAGTTCAAGACCGGCAACACTGCTGAGAAGAATGACTTGCTCTTCCACGTGCTCGACATGAAGCAGCCCGTGATCCTCGACAACAACTACATCGACATCAGCAAGGCCCTGGCTGAGAAGCCGCAGCCACGAATCCAGTACCATCGCATGGATGACAAGCCTGGGCATCCGGGACAGTACGATGTCAAAAAGGACAGGTCACTAAGGGCTTGGGTGGATGGCTGAGGGTTTAGGATGGTTGGTTAGTTTGTTCGGATTTAGGGAGGAATAGAACTTACGGATGCGAGGAGCACGATGTCTGCTTTCGTCCAGAAAAGGGCCAAGTGGGCGAGAAAATGACCCAGACCAATGGCGCTTTGCTGGCTGATGTAGCGGCGTGGGATTCCTGCGTGACAAAGGTCATTTGGGTAGTGAATCACACGATCAACGGCCTCGGGCCAGTGAGGCCGATTGTGGTGTTTACGAGCTCGCTGGAATTGCCGGCGGGCCACTGCTTGGAGCTAAAGGCTTAAGCTGCTTAGGTGCTCAGCGAGGTTTCGCTACGGCTCGCACTGTGACAGAACTAAACTAGTTATAACAGCACATATTGGCGACTAGACATGCGAGACAGTGCGGGTCAAAATTTTGAGAGATACGACGGTTGCTCGAGGAGGCTCAAGAAAGCTGCCATTTGCATCAGGGCACCAAGCCCTAAACCTAAACTCCAAACCCATAACCCTTAGAGTCCTAAACCCTAAACCTAAGTCCGAGTTCCTAAACCCTAAATCCTATGCCCTAAAAAACAACCTAAACTCCCTGAAGCCCAGCTTCTCAGGTCGTGGCTCCGGGAGCGACGGCCGGCAGCGGCACCGGGGGCTTTTGGCTTCAGGTTCTGGGTTTGAAGGTGTTTAGGGTTTAGGGCTTTAGGGTTTAGGGTTTATAAGGTTCGGGGTCGAAGGAATTAGGTTTTTTTAAGAATGTTACAGTTTAGAGGCTTTCAATAATTCAAGCCGCAGGCTTTAGGATTTAGGGTTTCGTTGCATGTTTGTTTGATTGAAGGTTTTAGCATTTAAGACTTTGGGTTTAAGGGTCTAGGGTTCAGACTGTAGGTTTTAGGACTTTTAAGGCTTTAGGGTTTACAAGGTTTTAGGGTTAGGGTCAGGGTTTAGGGTTTCGAGGTGGGGGCTTGGCTCACTCGCAGAGATACGACATCAGAAAATGTTGCCCGACACAAGAATCCCCAACCCTAAATTCTCGAAACTTATAACCCACAACCCTAAACAAACGGCTCGAGGCTCAAGCTGACACTCTAAGGCTCTTCGGTTGTGCCTGCTGTGCTTCTGTGCCTACGGCTTTTCGGCTGCAGCCTGCTGTGCTTCTGTGCCGTGAGCGACACTTACAAAGATTCAGATGGCTTGCCGCATTTCGGGCAAAATTTCCACCCTTCCTTTAATTCGGTGGCACATTGAACACAGAAACTCTTTGTTTCCGTGGCCTGTGGCCGCACGGCCTTTGCAATCATGGCGAAACCCTCACCCAGCTCTGCTCTTTGTGTTTGCTTCGACGGCTTATAGTATGTCTGCAACAGCGTTCGTGCTGTGGTGCCGGTCAGCTGACTCACGATCGTCAAAGAAACACGATTGTCTGCAAGCTCTGTGACGGCTGACTTCTTCATGGAGTGTGTGCCGAGAAGGTCCAGGTCATATCCTTCAAAAGGATGGGAGTCATCCTGATCCCGGGCTTCACATCTACGGATGCGAATGTAATCTGCAGCACTTCGAAGCGATTCTAGATACGACCTTTCCGTGATAGGCTGGCCCCAATTCCGTGTATCACGTCCTCCCAGGTTTCGCCCTGGAAAAAGAAGCATGGGCTTTCCATTTCTGAGTGCTTCTTTCAACTCTTGCCCTGCAAAGGGCCAGAGTGCACCCTTCGGACTCTGCAAAGGCTTTTCAATCCAGCCCCACAACAGCTTCCCGAAGCTCAGCGGAAGCTGAACTTCTCTGGCTTTGGTTTTGCCATTGCACTCTGGAATACAGACTGCTGGCGGTCTGCCAGTTGCCGGGTTCAAGTTGCGAAACCAATCACTGGAAGCTTGCCTTGCACAGTCTGCTCTCTCCCCGAAGAAGAGTTGGAGAACACACAAGACAGCAGCCCAAGGCTGCTGCACATGCTGAACCAAAGTCTGGAACAATATTCCGAATTGTTCTGCGGTCAGTGGCTCCCTGCCTCGAGGCACCCGTGTGGCTGAGGGCGTCTGTTTTTTGCAGGCCTTCAAATGGAGGGGGCAGCAAAACTTGACGAATCGGACATGTGATCGTAAAGTGCGACACTTTTTCTGATCAACTTCCTCGATGGCCAGAAGTGAATTGGAATTCTTGCAATTCATCTGCGTCTTGCATCTCGCATAGCCACATGCAATCTGCCCCGGGGCTTTTGCCGGAGCCTTCGCCACCTTCTTCTTTGCCATGGGGGTACCGGCCGGGCCCCTTTCAGACTTTCTCCAGCCGTGGGCTTTTTCCACAGACTTCCGCAGAAAAGCTGCCAAA
>CAJNDV010001077.1:0-10357 GCA_905221635.1 Symbiodinium sp. CCMP2456
CGTATAAAGCGCCTGCTGGCTCTGACAATTTGCCATCTTTTCGTTTGCGGCCAGGTGCAGGTTCTGGTGCCTGCTCAGTGCTAACTGCAGTGCTACATGCGGTTATGTATGCCGCGGCCACGAATCATTCGTTTTATCTGGACGAGAGACTGTCGAACCTTCGAGGAAATCATTCAGCATGGTACAACCATTTCTTCCAGCCGATTGGCTTGCAAAACAGGTCTCTAGATCGACAACCATATCTGGACATGCTCGGTGTGTTCAACGTTACACATCTGTCGCGGCTTGACCACATCACCATTGGTGCAGAAACACTTCCCAGGCTCAAGATGAAGCGGAGGTTTTTGCGCAGGATTTGGCAGTTTCAGCCGTGGGTTGCCGACCAAGTTTGTCAAACCGTCACCGAGTTGGGATTGCAGCATCCATATGTTTCGCTGTTGGTCCGAAGGGGCGACAAGAAGCGAGAGAAAGCCCAACCGGTTGATGTGAGCGTCATGGTGGAGTTTCTTGACGTATTGACCTGGAAAGGTACAGTGACGCGCAAGGTTTTTGTAGGCACAGATGACTGTCGAGTCTTGCAGGAATTGCGGAGTGCAGCTCCTGGATACTTCTTCAAGAGTCTGTGCCACAAGCACTTTGGGCAGGGATGGTTTTTAGAAGCGGATGTCCAAAAGGATCTGACCTCTCACTTCATGAAATTCTTCGGCGAGTTGCTGGCAATGTCCTCGGCAGACGTATTCATAGGAGATTCGTTGAGCAATGTGCACCGCTTCGTCAATTACATGCGTCCGGAAGAGTCCCCAGAAATCACCGTGTATGATATGCGCTTCAACAGGAATTACTACACTTGAGTTCTGCACAAGGCGGGAAAAATCAAGTCACGTGAGGACATCCTCATGCGGTCTTTGCGTGTGCGAATCCTGGTTCACTCTTAACGCTCGGAACTAGGAACTAGTACTGGTTTGATCATGTTTTTGCTCCCAGTTTCCAGCCGTGAATGGTGAACATGCAACAAACCAGACTGCGAGGTTCTGAGGATCCAGCGCATTATTCTGCATGATGTTTCTGATCTTTGTGGACGTGTCTGCACAGGGCTCCCGATTGATATATTAATCTGCCTTGCTTCTGGGTTCTCATGGTTTTTTACCGGGTCTTCAGGCGAAAAAGCCACCTTACCATGTCAAGCATTTCAACTTTGCTTTTGGCAAGTTGGTACAGTTCTGTTTGGATTGCCCGGCCGTGAAATCTGTGCCAGGGAAGACGCAGCTTGCATGAGTATCTGTATGGCTGTGGGGGCCATCGGGATACATGAAGGCTAGCTTTTGGAAGGCAGAGCATGTGTATGTCATGTGTATGTACAGGTCAGCCTGTTGTTTCATCACATGTTGCATCATTCCGTACGTCCTGGACAGAAGCTGTCAGCTCATGCTCTGTAGGCAAGTAGCGGGCATGCGGGTTCTTTAGAGCTTAAGCTCACAAGTTGATTGTTATCGGTGAATCATCGTAGTTGTGTGACACCAGGTTGATGTGAGCAAAGCCGTGCTACTTGGGAAGGAAAGGGTCTTTGCGGGTATCATACCAGTTTGCGATGTGCATGGAATTCTGGCACAAGCCAACAACACCCGCATGGCTCGTAAAAGTCTTGGCATGCAAACAACCGCATGATGGACAAAGAGCCGCCTCTGATGGCTCCGAGCAGCTTCCGGATTGCACAGGGCTTCCGAAGTGGAACATGTTTATTGTCACAGCTCTCAGCCGGCTGTGTTGCCCGTCGGCAGCAGACTGTGAACCAATAGCTCTACCAACTGTCGAATTTGACGCGTCCGCGACTGCACATTCATACTGCATACTGTAGGAGATGTTTGAGTACCACAGGCCAGATGCACAATGCGAGCTTGCTGGCTGGCAGAGCTAGTTGTTTTTTAAGTTTTTTTGTTCGATGTGTTTCGCAGGTGAGGATGTATGACCATTTCGACATTGCCGGGGTCTTGACTAAGTCTTGACATCGTAGCAGAGTGTCTTGGCACATCCGTCACACGGCGCCCATGGGGCATGGACCTGTTCTGTGATACATGTTAGTAAGACGTTGGACGGGTCCAAATTGCAGTTGTTTGCTGCGAGCTCGTCGGGGCCGGGGGCTGAGGTTGCTGCTATGTAACTTCTGCACGTTTCTCGTTTCGAGCGGCCAGGTCCCGGTTGCGGTTGTTTCGGTTGTATGCGTTCACCCTTCTGACATGTACATTATGCCAGCATGCGGGAATGGTAGTCGTGATATGCCACTAGTTGACCGCTCGAGTGTCGTATGGCTTATGCATCAAAAGGTGCTGTTCAGTCGCATGCCAGGTTTCTTCACGCACAGTGTTTGCCGTGCGATCCTCTGCCGTTGGGAGCACCACCGGTCCTATCCACAGGCCAGCTTGACTCTGGTGCTGTGAGGTACAGTTTGATGTTTCTGTGGATCCCACTGCGTTCATCCCTCAGACTTTTTCGGTTAGCTCTGGATTTGTTTCCATAAGCCCCGGCGCACCGAGGGCTACGCCACAGGAGTACTTCACCGCCTTGCAGGCAACAGGGCCGTACGAGCTCCTGGACCCTTTGTCGACTTCCTTGTCCTTTTAGGAAGCCTTCGCTGATGCGGCCACCATATCAGGCTGCGGACTTACTTTGCATCATGTGCGGACTTTCAAACGGCAGGTCAGTATGCCAGTTGTCACAAGCGTGCAGAGGTAGAGATTCAATGCTAGAGCAGGGCGTTGACGACCAATGTGCCCTCGGACCGTCGCCGGAGGTGGCGATGGTGGCTCTGCAGGAGGTGGTGACGGTGGCTCCGCAGGAGGTGGCGGTGTCTCCGACGCCCTGGGCTCGCAGTTCCTGTCCCTTGGACTTGGAAAGAGTAGGATGGATCCTTTGGTGTCTGCTATGCATGCTGTTCGCTCGGCTCAGATAGCAGGTCTCCCAGGCCCGTCACTGATAGTTCGGGCCTTCGACTTACGTGGATGTAGGAGTCGAACCTCTCATCGTGCAGCTCCCGATAAGTCACTAGACACTCCAGCATTCAGATTTCCCTCGGCATATCCGAGACTAGGCCGCAGAGAGCCACCTCATGGCGCCCATGGCGCGCTTGACATGCCTAGCCGCTTTCCTTGCTTTCGCAGCTGCTTCTGCGGAAGTGCTTCAGCCCGCACTGCTGAGACGCCAGGAGGCTGTTGCGCCGGTTCACAGCTTGATCGATGTTCATGCGCAGTGACTCCAAGCAGCACATGACATGGAGGTGGAACCTGAATTGGTGGAGGAGCTTCTGTCCGGCCCACGGCATGCTCACAGACACAAGAAGGCGAGTCAAGGGTTTCAGTGACCTCGGTGGTAAGAGATGAACTGAGCGCGCAGCAATTGCCAGTGCTTCCTGCCAGGGGTCCCGTGAGCGTCATGGTGTGAAGAATCACGCCATCAGCCACCTCAAGGCTGCGCTTTAAGGAGACCCGATGTCCCCTAGATTCCAGTGTGGCAGGTGAACCAGTCTGCGCAGAACCAGGGCAAGGACATCCCGGTTTGTGGAGCCGACTACACTTGTGACGAGGAGCGGACAAAGTCCCTTGGAAGCTATGCCAAGAAACACCTGGCCGTCTACACTTACAACATCGGCTCCTATGAGGCTTGGAAACTCGTGAGCCCATTAGTTTGCCAAGAAGTACGCTCGAGCAACAGGTTTATGACGTACAGTAGCACGTGACAGGGTGGCATGCGGGAGAAGAACATTCCCTGCGTTCCTCAGAATGTAGATGCCTTTCTGTTCCTGGACCACGACACATGGGAGCGCTCGAACCAAACCTCCCTGGGTATTTGGAAGAGGAGGCAGGGACCCACGGAGGCTCAAGGCTCTGCCAGTTCAGTAGATCCCTTTCCGCAGTGCCAGGGGCTGGCAGATCAAGTCAATTTCCCTGCAAGCTGGAACGGAATTTGTGACGGGTGCCAGGCGAGGGGCTCAGCGAGAAAGGATCTAGAATCTAGAACCTCTGCTTGTCCTGTATGCTCTGGGATTGTTCGCCTCTGAGTGTGAGCGATACCGTGATCTCAACTCCGTTTCGTCCCCTTGCCAGGCTGACATCGAAGCTTCTAAAATTCACACCACCGTCGTGGTCCTTGGCAGAACGAGTGGCTGTTGCCCGGGGATTCTGCCGGCTTTCATTCATGGGCCCATTGGTGGGTTACAGCAGCATAGCAGCGGCAAGAAGCGTGACACAAAGTTGCAAGCCAGATGCCATCTCTGCCTGTACACGGTTCTGTTTCTACGTCTCAGGCTCTTGAATGGACAGTGGGACTGGCTCGTGGAATTCGATGGAAATGTGGTCCTGGATTTGCTACGAGTTGGTTTCTCGGCAGGAGATGGTATGTCATCAGCTTGTTGCTTTTTGGAAGCATCATGAAGCATCGTTCTTCTTGAAGATTGCCGACACTACCTGGAGGTCCCTTCCTGGACAAGTACTCGCTTAAACCTTTGCTACTCTTGGATTGGAGCTATCATGAGAGCTGTGGCGAAGATGGCTTTAGTTGCTTCAGCCACGAACTGAAGTCAATGCTTCACAACCGTCGGCAGTACATCGAGGACTGCCACCAGTATTGGGACAAACGTGCATGCAGAGCGACAGGCCAGGTTTCAGCACATGTTTTTGCAGGACTCCAAGGAGAACATCGTGGCATGGCAGGCATCGTGTTTCCCCTATGTCGGCGTGTCTCCTTCGGCCGTTGCAGCCCAGCCCAGCTCGCTCCCCTCAGGAAAATTCATTCCCGACTCAACCAGAGCCTATTGGACTATTAGTCTGGTTAACTCGGAGCTTTGAGTCAATCACAACATGCTTCTTCCGGCAACTCGTCCAGCGAACTTAGTATACCTGTCGTCAAGACTACTCTAGTGCCATCGCTTGTGATCTTATCCCGATGACGGCGCAAAAAAGACTGCCTCGTGACGTTTTGGCCGAACTGTTGACGAGGCATAGGTAGCCGTCACTGGTACATTGGTTGGCATTTGAGTCTGCGGCTGGAAGGAAAAGCTGACGAAGGAGCATCAAGGCCGGGACCCGGGGTCAGCCTTCCAATAGCGTTAACCGGGTTAAGGGATCGTTTTGCTAATTTGGACTGTGTACTGGGAACCCACCACGCAGAATTCATCTATTCTTTGCCGCCTTTGTTTGCATGCAAGTGCTTTCATGCCTCTGCATTGTCACTGTAAGATCAAGACGTGTGTCGAAACACATTGTGTTGTGTGGTGCAGCTTGTTGCGTGGAGTAACATATCATGTACGAGCGACCGCACCGGAAACCGCAGCAGCTGTCGCTCGAAGACCTTCGAAAGCTTTTACCCAGTCCTCGCGCCCCGGTCACGGCGATGGCACCGATGCATCGCATGAGCTTCCGCGGGAGATCTTCGAGCAGATGGATCAGTTGAGAGACGACGACGTACCAGTCTCGGCGCCAGATCAGGCCGCTTTGCTGACGATGGACACGGTCGGAGCAAGCTTGCGCTTCGGAGGTTTTCGGAGCTCGGCGCAGTGTTTCTCCAGAGCTCGGAGAGAACAGGTCTCCGTGTCATCCGTCCGTCGAGAGGGGG
Organism: Symbiodinium sp. CCMP2456; assembly: GCA_905221635.1. NCBI lineage: Eukaryota > Dinophyceae > Suessiales > Symbiodiniaceae > Symbiodinium > Symbiodinium sp. CCMP2456. Next base: position 5,605 of record CAJNDV010001077.1, read on the forward strand.
ATCGACGTCGACCTCGACAGCGCTTCTCTGGATCTCTCCAACACATAAACTTGACGTTGCTTTGCACAAAAAATTGGAGCCAGGTGAAGCGCGCAAAGGAGATGCCGCTGTTACTGTGGCACCGTCCCGGAGAACACTTGCCACTACGATGCCACGACCACTGCTCGACAGACCCCGAAGCTTATCTTTCCGCGGACGACCGCCAGGGTGAACGGCTTTTCATCCGTCCATAGGCGAATGTGAGTGCCGCCTCGGCCGCCTCGCAGAACACTGTGTTTTAACAATTGATTCAGGACGTTGCCAAAATTTGCTAAAGCGTTCAGCCAAAAAAAGCAACTTGCGCAACAGGAGAACTACCAATCGTGGTTTTCCACCGCCACCGAAGGAGGGATGAACAAATTCTTGTGAGGCCATGCTTGGAGCTCCGCCCCACCTCCGCAGGCTCACACCAAGGAAGCCGGTCACTTGAGCCTTGCCCGAAGGCTCTAGCTGTGCAGCAGCATTGGAATGTCCCGGCCATAGCTGAGCAGATGGTGGCCAAAGCGTCAACCAAGCTCTCTCGGAAAGCACAGGGCCATGATGGCATGCGCGCAGACTTACTCAAAAAATCTTGGGCAGGCTGGTCATAGCTGAGGTTCTTCAGGCTCAAAAGCGTTGCGGCATAAGGCTTGTGCTGGATCTGAGCATGTTGTTCATTCCCGCTTCATCGCGGCGGCCTTTGAGCACTCCTTTCCAGTCTTGGTTTTGCATCATGCCGTTTCCCTCTACCAGCGTTGTTGGTACATCGTCGCCGAGGAGGCTTTCAGTGCTGAGAGGAGTTGTAGCTGGATGCCCCTACGCGCATGTGCAGGAGGTTTTGCAGGAGCTGGCACACTTCGATATTTTTCCATTGATGACACGGATTGACACGGGATGTCGAGGGTGACACTCCTAGTATTGTTGTTGAGGTGAAGGCGGCATGTGCAGCCCAGCACCTCCCTGTGTCTGCTGGCAAATCGGTGTGGGGGTGGTCCAGCCGCGCCGTTGAGAGTGCCCTCGCTAAGCACCTCCGATCGGTCATCCCAAGCCACAGTCGGATTCGGGTAAAGCCAAGCACTGCGGTGTGGGCCACAGGAAGAGGTTTGCCAAAGCCAGCGATCCAAGGGTCCAAGAGGCTCACCCACTTGAATGCCAACCAAGCACATCGACAGCCGCATCAAGCGCCACGCAAGGAGCCCTGGCGCTGGGCCTATTGCTGCCTGCCTGGCGTACCTCGAGGACGTAGGCTGCGCATGTTATATGGGGTGAAGCTCCAGACAGTGGCCACTATAGGCTATAGGGCCATGCCGTTTGAGGGCGACCAATTCCTTCTGACTGATGATAATGCTCCGACTTGAGAAATCTCCTATGTCGCTTGTATATTCGTGGCGTCTGACATTCCAGGACTCCGCTTTTGGGTATGCACACCCCGGTACTCTCGCTATGTAAAACTTCATGTTCAACCTCGGGGACAGGTGGAATGCACGGCCCCATGCCGGGGTCAGAAGCAACCCTGTCCGCGATGTCGCTCGCGAAGATCCATGATCGGACTTTGCAGAGTGGTATGGATGTATGCATTGACCGGGGCAACCGGTCCCGGTTTCGTCCCTCCCCTGAAAACAAAATTCCGAAGCTTTCGAAAACGAAGTTGTTGGCAAGGAGCTGAAATTCAATTGTGCGCGAAGACGAAATTTGAAGACGAAGTGCCGTCCTGAAGACTAAATGCGGGTGAAGACGAACCTCGGTTGGGGCACACTGAACACGAAATTCGTCCCGAAGACCAAGTTGAAAATCCGCAGCACGCAAGACACATCGCACACGTTTCCAGGCTCCTGAATGAAAAACGAAATTCGGCCCTGAAGACGGAATTTCGTTTTCGCGGCCAAATCTCGTCTTCAGGGCCGAATGTCGTTTTCGCGGCCGAAAGTCGTCTTCGCGACCGAATTTCCTTTTCAAGGCCGAGTTTCGTCTTCAGGGCCGGAATACCGTCTTCAGGGCCGAACATCGTCTTCAGGGCCGAATTTCGTCTTCAGATACGCAATCAAAGTGTCTTGCGTGCTGCGGATTTTCAACTTGGTCTTCGGGACGAATTTCGTTTTCAGTGTGCCCCAACCGAGTTTCGTCTTCACCCGAATTTCGTCTTCAGGGCGGCACTTCGTCTTCAAATTTCGTCTTCGCGCACAATTGAATTTCAGCTCCTTGCCAACAACTTCGTTTTCGAAAGCTTCGGAATTTTGTTTTCAGGGGAGGGACGAAACCGGGACCCAGTTTCCCGGGCCCCTGTAATACATGCATGCATGCATGTGCATGTGTGTGTGTGTGTGTTCATCTGCACAGGCTTTCGCGTGGTTTGGGTTTACATTTTTTTTACATTGTGCATTTCGTTGTCTCATGTTGTCTCTTTAGCCGTACCGCATTTGCCCTTGTATGCGCATCCCCACCAATCCCCTGTGCTGCATCCACATGCTTGAAGCAATGGCCTCTCCAGGCTCCGTGCCGGGCACGCGCAAATACACACCGCCCTTTTACTATGAGACCCGGATCATCTTCCGGAACCTCCGGCATGCCAGGCGCTCCTCCCAGTTCCAACGAAATCCTGTCAGGAGAGAAGTTTTTGGTAGATGTTATATCCTTTCAGCTGTCCAAGTTGTGTTCGCGCTCGGAGACGTCAGGTCCGCGGATGTTTCGCAAGCTTTTGGCCGCACCTACGAAAAGTGCCATGAAATTCAGCGGGACCAGTTCTTGCTGCCGTATTACCTGTGGCATGCGAACCTGAGCTTTGACACGGAGGCCTTTCCAATGACGTTTCTGGCAGACTCTGTGGGGATGTGCATGGTCAACACTCGAGAAGGACGCAACTAAGTCATCGTCACTGTTTTCTGGTCTTCACTGGCCTTTTCTCTGCTCGGAGCGGTTCATGGTGCCACATCAGAAAACGGGCCGATGCACAGCTGCCCGCTGTTCTTGTCAGAGCATATCGTGTGTGTCCGAGGCCCCGCTTCGAGCAGGGATCCTTCTTGGCACAAGTGGCCTTCGCGGAGAACTCCCTCACGGAGGCACGGCATGGGCACATTTCCTCGCCTTGGCTTGAGACCAGCACATGGGAAGGCGGTGACGATGAAGGCCAAGCAGCGTGAAGGGTTTCATCATGTTTCATCCAAGGGATGATCTCTCGAGTGTGCAGGTTTGTGACATGGAGCCATTCTGGGAGAAGGCCCTGCTCTGCACGGCTTCGGGGGGAACAACCGGGTCAGTTCCATCGCCGGGCTGCGTCCGTCTTTGTAAACGTGAAGCCCGATGATCCCAGGAAGTTCTGTCCCCCCATCTCCTGTGTCCGAGCCAAGTTCGGCCCGATCCAAGGATCCGAGGGAGCTCGCACAATGCTTCTCGAAGTCTGCATCTCGTAGTCGGCCAGCAAGCGGTACAAGTATATGCGTGTCTGAACGCTTTGCTGGTACCGAGTCGACAATAACTTGCCTTCACAGCCTGGTGTGATGGTGAGCTCAACTCTAGTAGTGTGCAACATTGTGCAACCAGAGCTTCCTCTACCTTGTTTTGAAGCGAGTCCCGGTCGAGGAGAGAGCAGGGCGCAATGTGAGGACTCGAAAATTCGTGGTTTCCACGTGTCGTTAGAGTTTATCTGGACATGTTCACGTTTTGGATGCCAAGCGAGAGATGGCTTTGGAATTTTGCGGGCATGCGGTAGCTGTACTGGTGGGGAGACAAGCCTTGTGCCCAAATTCTCTACTTTACCCAATGCAAACTAAAACTCTGGGAATGCCTGCTTTATTATGGGCGGTTGGAGCTGGTTGTTCGACCAGTGGACCTTGATCCTTGTATTTTTTCTTATTTTGGAGAGCTCCAGGCATACGATTGTGTTCCGTGATTGCTGCTACTTGCAGGGCCAGACGGTCTTTGACCTGCGGGAGTGCAGCCTCAGCCCCGCTGCGGCCCGAGAGTTCTGCACCCTAGCTGCCAGCAGGGACCCTCTTCGTCCGGATGTTGTTCATTGCAGTCTGCTTCCCATAAGTGCAAGACCCTGAAGATCGCGACTGGTTCCTAAAACCGAAATCCGTTGAGAGTTCTGGGTTCGCAGCCTGCAAGAGACAACCCGCTAAGTGCGCACTACCAACTACAGAGCATGAATGAACTACGACTAGTACTGGTACAACTACAACTGCAACGACAACAATAACTACTACGAATACTGCTACTACGACGACGACTACTACTACTAGTACGACTGGGGACTACTGTTACGACCACGACTCCTGACTATGACCACGACGACGACAACCACAACAACCACCGCCACCACCACCACGACGACGACGACTACTACTACTACTGCTATTGCCATTGCTACTGCTACTGTTACTGCCACTGCCACTGCTGGTACTGCTACTGCTACTGCTACTGCTGCTGTTACTAGTAGTCGTCGTCATCATCGTCGTAGTAGTAGTGGTAGTGATAGTACTAGTGCTAGTACCACTACTACTACTACTACTACTCCTACTACTACTACTACTACTACTACTACTACTACTAGTACTAGTACTAGTAGTAGTACCTACTACCTACTACCTACTACCTACTACCTACTAACTACTAACTACTAACTACTAACTACTAACTACTAACTACTAACTACTAACTACTAACTACTAACTACTAACTACTAACTACTAACTACTAACTACTAACTACTAACTACTACTACTACTACTACTACTAC